>JADGMU010000581.1:0-284534 GCA_016920895.1 Vaccinium myrtillus | reverse complement strand
AAGTGCTACTTCTCTTCTACCCACTTTCAGTAGTGTTAAATATTTTCCGAAAGCACAAATCAAAGTTGATAATTAGATGCAATTTGGGAACCTAAAATGTGGCTGCATCATCGACATGTAGTTTTTGAAATTCAAATATATAGTAATTTCTATCTTAAAAAAAATTATTTCGGTATTGTACATGTGCATTTTAGTGACTATTTGATGGAAGGTTGTGAAAATGATGAACTTTGTTCGATGTCATAATATATTTTTTGAATTGTTTACCAAGAGAGGAATTGAATAATGCAATGGTAAAATGCATAACCCAAATATTAAATTATCGGTAATGAAAATAAAGGTTTTACTTAAGTTCTCTAGGTGTTGTATTTTATTTTTATTTTCCAATTCATATACCCATCATCACCCTGTAACTAAAAAATATGATACTCTCTCTGTTCCATTTTTGTTCTAAATACACTGTTTATTGTCTCAAAAAAATTATCCTACTAATTGAAAAGTACTACTAATAAGCAAAAAGTGATAAGTTTTACTTTTTAAAAGTAAATACACATTCAATGATGATGTTTGTGAAGGGTAAAAAAAGAAAAGAAAAAAATATGAAAAGTGTAATAATTTGTTTCCTTAATAACTTGAAATCGCTAAAAGGGACTACTAAATTACAACGGAGGAAGTACTAATGAATAAAAATTGATGACTGAAAAGAGAAAGGGTCAAAAGGGCAGACTTGTCGAATAAGAGAAGAATAAAACAATGGCATTGCACAACGAAAAGTTATACTCGAAATTAATCTGGATTCCTATTGCTAGCTAGAAATATGGGTATTTTGAACAAAAATTTAGACAAATGTAAGGAACTCGAAATTGTTCTCGATTCTACTCCGTGCTAGCATCAAACTTGAGCTATGCACGGAGTAGACCACTTTCCCATGCCGTTTAAAAATTTTGGTATACTCCGTTTCACTCCGTGCATAGCCTCTGAAGTTTCACAGCTCGAGAAACTCTTTTTCGTTTCATCCCTTGGGTTTGAGCCGCAAATGTACCCGTGAAACGACATGTGAGCTGATCCGAAACAATAAGAAACAAATACTCCAAGTATAAAGCAAAGAATCAAGATTAATTTCGAGTTCCTTTCATGAGCTCTAATTTGTAATCCTACAAGGGGGGAACGAATTGATGTACGTGGAATCACCTCTGATGCCATTCAAATTTTTTTTTCCTTCTAAATTTATGGTTGTGTAGGATCTACATGTGTTTGGGATTGCTTTCGATGTTGTGTCCGAATGATTGTGTTCCTTGTATTTTGATTAATTCTTCACTTGACTTTCCTATGCCTTCAAAATCCGATTCTCATGTGCGGACAACGAGATTAGTTCTTTAAAAATTCATCAAGGACAGACCAGTTATTGAAAAGGAACATGCTAACAACTCATCGGATGGTGGATAAGGGAGGAAAAAGACAAAAAAAACATAATTTTTAACGCGCTAAATGCCTTGAAAAGTGTTACAGGTGCATCGAAAATTTTAATTTCAATTTTTTTTTCTTTTTCTCTCTTATTCACCACCTAAGGGGTGTTTATTAGCATTTCCGGATTGAAAAAACCCGATAAATCAAAAGGGCCTTAGAAGTTAAAAAAAAATCAAAAGGGCCTCAGGCCAGGGTACATTATATATTAAAAAATACTACGCGTACGCAACGGTGTGTACGCAAGACGCACGGATGGTGCATCTGCAGCTTCCAAAAATATTTTCGACGGTCCAGATTTTATTTATTCTCTGACCGGTAAGAAAACACTGGGACCGGTAAAAGAGTAATTAAAATCTGAACCATACGCGTTGCATATGCGCGCGTAAGCACGGATAGACGGGCTCTTATATATTGGTGTCTCAGGTGGGAAACAAGCTAACCAACGGAAACAACCCCCATTAAGCAGGAGTACTTCCAGTAAGAGAAGAATAAAAATTGATGACTGAAAAGAGAAAGGGTCCAAGGGCAGACTTGTCGAATAAGAGAAGAATAAAACTATGGCATTGCTCGTTGTGCTGAAAAGAGAAAGGGTCCAAGGGCAGACTTGTCGAATAAAGAAGAATAAAACTATGGAATTGCTTGTTGGGCTGAAAAGACAAAGGGTCGAAGGGCAGACTTGTTGAATAAGAGAAGGATAAAACTATGGCATTGCATCACAAAAAGTTATACTCGAAATTAATCTGGATTCCTATTGCTAGAAACATGCGTTTTTTGAATAAAAATTAGACAAATGTAAGGAACTCGAAACTATTCTCGATTCTACTCCGTGCTAGCCTCAAACTTGTGATATGCACGTAGTTGACCACTTTCCGATGCCATTTCATAATTTTGGTATACTCCATTTCATTCTGTGCATGGACTTTGAAGTATCACACCTCGAGCAACACTTTTTCGTTTCATCCCTCAGGTTTTAGAGGGTGTTCCACTAAGGGTGTTTTTAGAATAAAATGATTTTCATGGTTTTTATGTGATGTGTCGTGAGAGCGCAATGACCTGTCTTGATTTTTAGAAAAAAATATTTTTTGTTAGTAGAACACCCCTTGAGCCATGAATCATGAATGTACCCGTGAAACAACATGTGAGGTACTGATCCAAAACTGTGAACAATAAGAAACAAATACTCCAAGTATAAAGCAAAGAATCAAAGATAATTTCGAGTTCCTTTCATAAACTCTAATTTGTAATCCTATTAGGAGGGATCGAATCGATGTATGCGGAACCACCTCCGATGCCATTTCTTTTTTTTTTTTTTTTGTGTGTGTAAATTTGTGATTGTGTATGATCTACATGTGTTAGGGATTGCGTTCGTTGATTTGTCCGGATAGTTGTATTCCTCGTATTTTGATTAATTCTTGACTTTACTTTGCTATGCCTTCAAAATCTGATTCCCATGTGTGGACAATGAGATTAGTTCTTTAAAAATTCATCAAGGACAGACCAGTTATTGAAAAGAAAATTGCCAATAACAACGCATTGGGTGGCCGTGGATAAGGGAGGGAAAAAAAAAAGTGTTAAAGATGCATAAAAAATTGTAGGAGCAATTTATATTTTTATTTTGTCTTATTCACCACCCAATGAGTGTTTATTAGCATTTTCGGATTGAAAAAAACCCAATAAATCAAAAGGGCCTCAGCAATTAAAAAAATCAAAAGGGCCTCAGGGTACATTATATATTGGTGTCTCGGTTGGGAAACAAGCTAACCAACGGAAACAACCCCCACTAAGCAGAGCAATGTCATCTCAACCAATGGCCTCCGCCGTGAACTACCCATATCCGTTTGAAGTCAACGTGGCGAACTACGTTCCGGTAAAGCTCGACCAAACAAACTACTCTTTGTGGAAGAAACTAATGCTCAACTTAATCACGAGTCATCAACTAGTTGGCTTCATTGACGGCACCATTGAGCCGCCTCCGCTGCCATCGCCGGAGGAGGAGCAGAACCAAGAACAACACAGGTTGTTGATGAGATCCGACGGTCTAGTAAAAGGATGGATATTTGCGACGGTAACTGAGGAAATACTGCTAAAAAAGGTGCGCTTGAACACTGCTGGAGAGCTCGAGGAAGTACTTAGCTCCCCCGATGAATCTGGTAATGCATTATCCTTATATTTTGTGTTTTATATTTTTTCCGTGTTAATTGTTAATGTAGGGTTGGTGTTGACTTTGTTCGTTGACTCAATTGGATACGTAGTTGTTATGCATGTATTCGTTTTACCTGTTATTTGAGTGATCCTTTCATAAGTTTCATTTTAAGTCGGTTGCAACATATCTTTTGACTCGGAATCAAGTCAACACAGTCCATTTTTTCTTTTTTTCAAAATGCTTTTTTTTTGGATTTTTAATTCCGTTTGAATTTAGGTAAAACTTTAGAGCATGAGCTTTTGTTTTCAATATAACTTCGAAGAGTAATTCATTTTCTGTCTTTGAGAACAAACACTTCCAAATATCTTGGAAAAAGATAGATCTAGATTCTAGAGGTGTAGAGAAAATTGGTAAGCAAAAAAAAGGTCAGGACAGGGGGTTGCTCGTTCTATGCCCCTCGGCCCTCCGATCGTATTTTAGAAGGCTCGGATGTGTTTGGATTTTTTATCGGTAAAGATAAATAGAAATAAAAATAAAATTGCCAAACTCATCCGAGCCGTCTAAAACAAGATCGGATGGCCGAGGGGAGCACCGCACGATGCACAACACCCCCACCCCCGGGCGGGATCCGAGCGAGAGCGAGATAAAGAGTCCTGTGGCTGTGTGCGCATAACATTTTTCTCCTAGGTCCGGGACGACGCGGGATGTCAAGCAAGGGGTGTACAAAGAAAGGCAAGAGTGAAACGGCGTCGTTTCGAGGCCCAAAACGCGAACACAAAATTAAAAACCCAATCAAAACGACGCCGTTTCATTTTTTTTTATATTCTAACCCGGTTAAAACACACCCGGTCCGGGTTAAATGGACGCTGGTCTTCATTTTGCTTACACGAGATCACGAGAGAGAGAGAGGCGAACCTGACGAAGAAGATGGGAGAAGAACGAAGAAGACAAAATTGATTTGGAAGAACTATCTAACCCAGTCTCTCTCTCTCTCTCTCTCTCTCTCGTGGTTCGGTACATAAACTAGGTTAGGGTTCGATTTATAAACTTAGGGCTCTTTGTGTTTCGATTTTGCTAGAAATTGAACAAATCACCGTCGGTGGTGCCATCATCGTTGGTGGTGGCGGTTGGCGATGCAAAGAGAAACGGGGTCGGTCGGCGGTCCGTGGAGCTTCCTGGGTGTCGGTGGGTGGGAGTTTCCATGGTCAACCATTCTTCTCTCCCTTATCTCCGGATCGAGTGAAAACGAGTTTGAGGGATTTGAGCCAAAACGACGCCGTTTTGGCTCTTTTTTTTGTGTTGGCGTTTTGGGCCTCGAAACGACGCCGTTTCACTCTTGCACGAAGAATCGTCATGGCACCCTTGCACAAAGAAAGATCCCGTCCCTATGTCCATAGATGATAGATCTGTGCAACCTTTTTCTTTTGTGGTGCAGGAAGAGAGAGGTGTGTGTGAGAATATTGTGTGAGTGTGTGAGAGATAAAAATATAAGTGAGCTTGAGAGTTTGTGTTGGGTATTTCTTGTCTCACTATATTCATCGAATATCAGTGCAAGCTGTTTCCTCTCCCGTAGAGGTAAGCATTGAAGGCTTGAAGCCGAACCACATAAAATATGTATTCTTTGTGGTGTTGTTTGGTTTATGGTTTGCATTTTTCGTCAGATTGTTGCACGCAACCAGTATGTTATCGCACAAGTTCATTAGTTTGTTGCACACTTTCGATTGCGAGTGGGATCGAGTCTTAGGCCATGTTCCACTAAAGTGTTTTTTAGTTTTTAGACCTTTAGTTGTAGTTTAAATCTACAACTTGTTCCACTAAAGTGTTTTTGGTTTTTTGGTTTTTTAGTTTTTTGCCTCTAGGGGGTGTTCCACTAAGGTGGTTTTTTGGAAAAAACTGATTTTTCACTGTTTTTTATGTAATGTATTGTGAGAGAACGACCTGTCTCGGTTTTTGAAAAAAACAGTTTTTTGTTAGTTGTAGTTGGTTAGTTTTGGGAGTTTTTTTGTTAATGGAATAGAGTTGTTTTAGAGTTAAAACAAAACCAATTTTTTGGGGAGGTTTCTTATTAGTGGAATAGAAGGGTTTTTCAGTTAAAATAAAACCAGTTTTTTTTAGTGGAACATGGCCTTAATTCAACACTACGTACAATAGCCTTATTTATTTGCAAAAATAAAAAAAAAATCCATTGGCCATAAGCATCATAGTTTGACAATTATTTACTCCTACAATTTTTACTATATTTGTGATGGTGACAGGGGAAATACTGCCGGAACTTGTGAGCTTGACAACTGCTCGAGAGGTTTGGATTGCGCTCGAGAATATATTTTCCCCCTCTAAGTCCGAGTCGAGCGTTGACGAAGCTGGTATTGCGGTCGAGAATATACTTGCCCGGAGTATACTTGCCCCCTCTAAGCCCGAGTCTAGCGTCCACGAAGCTGGTAATGCGGTCGACAAAGCCCCCTCTGAGTCCAAGTCTAGCGACAAAGCTGGTAATGCATTAAACTCACATTTTGCTTTTTATTTTTTTCCCTATAAGTTAAAAGTAGTGTTGGTTTTGACTTTGTTTGTTGACTCAATTGGATACGTAGTTGTTATGCATGTATTCGTTTTACCTGTTATTTGAGTGATCCTTTCATAAGTTTAATTTTGTTTTTTTCCAAATGTGATTGAGTACTATCGATAGAATTGTTGAATCCAATACCAGTTGGACTAGTTAACAATAGGCCACCAAATGGGCCTTTTCTTTGTATGTATCATTGGATTATCCCATTTGTGATATCTGGTACAATTTTCATTTTCAACGTACATTGTGATCGATTTTGTAGCTACTATTAACTTTTAGTTATTTGCATGTTAGTATTTATTATATTATGGTAAATTTCGGGATTGTCCCTTATATTAAAATTAATGTATGCAATAAATTTATCGAAAAATGCAAACAAATATAATAATTTTCCATAGAAAGAGTGAATGCTGGTAAGGCAAATTGCAAAACAAATAGATATCCAATTTTCCAAGAGGAATATGGAAGCTGTAATAGCATTAAAAAGTAAATTTAGCCTTAGGGTGAGTTCTCAACGTGGTATTTTTGGCATTTTCAGTGTTGTTCCACAAGTCATTTTGTTCAATTAATTTGATAACTTGTAGTCTGAGAATACCGTAGCGGAAGCTCACCCAAATGGAATGGGGACTAGGATTGTGCATTAATAAGGGATAAAATGAAATTTTTAATTAAGTATTAATGGATGGTAACAAAATGTATGGGGTTGTTTTCAGGACCAAGATTTAATTAATTCTAATTTTTTCTAAACATAAGCTTTAAAATTAAAAAAAGATCAAATTCGAACAATAGAGAGAAGACAAATAATACTACAAGATTTTGATTATTCTCTTCGAGGTGAATTGGATTATACATTTTAACGAAGTCTAACAATTACATTGTTCATGACTTTCTTGAACCCGACATTCTCTATACAAACTTCACATATCTCTTTATTTCATCTCTATTTTAAATAGTTTCTCCTTTTCCTCCATGAATTTTTTACTTTTACTCCAAATCTAATACTTTTTATATGTTATATTCCAAAAGTGAATTTGTAGGATTCTCGGTTTATTTTTCCGAACATTTGGTGTATCAAGTATTTTCTTCCCAAATGGAGGAGGAAATAAAGAATGAAGTAGGGTAAGAATTTCTTCAAAATAAAGAAATTAGTCAAATAGATGAAAAAATTGAGAAATAAAAGATGGGTTGGAGATGCTCTGAGAGTAGTCAAACCATACACATTAGCTTAAGGATTGCCTTTTATTTTGATACGATATCTATCTATTGTTGGTGATAGAACATGAAGACAAAAGGGAGACGATGATCGCAAGCCGGTACTTGCCCTTGTACAAGGCCATCCGAAACGGTGACTGGGACAGCGCCACAAACTTCTTCGAACAAGAACCCGACGGAGTTCGGGATGCCATCACGTTGCACTCAGAAACGGTACTCATGTTGGCCATCCATTCGTCAAAGCGAAACCACTTCGTGAAGAAGCTATTGGAGAGGATGTCGCCAGAGGATTTAGTGCGGCCGGACATGATTTGTCAAACCGCCCTCCACAAGGCAGCGATTAGCGGCAACTATGTAGTGGCCAAGTTGCTGGTGGAGAAAAACCCGGCGTTACCTAACATTGGTCAGGAAACTGATGGAGAAAAACACTGCATACTTGCTGTGCACTACGCGGCTGAGCGAGGGCATAGGGAGATGGTTGATTACTTGTTGGAAGTTACTAAGCTGGACGGGGATCCGGAGGGAAACCTGGGTGCTCGACTCTTGCATAATCTCGTTTATGGTGACCTTTATGGTAAGGAAATGTCTGCCAGTGTAATTTTGTTTACTCTTACTGAAGTAGGTGAATATTATCCTAAGTTTTATTGGTGGAAAAAAGTGTACTACAGTAATATGTATTAATCTAGTGGATCTCATATTTTTTCTACCAATCAGAGTAAGGGTAACGTTACTCCTTGTTAAGTGAGAATGAACAAAATTACACTCAATTTTTGGTCTAAACTAAATTTTTGGGCATTTTTAAAATTTACTTTGTTACTTTTACTTTAGTTTTTCTTATTCGTCTTGGCAAGAGAAATTTAGAAGGTACTCCTAAAAATTAAATTATAATAGACAACTTTAAAAGTTCACTATTAACCAAAATAATGTAAAATGAGTCGGTAGAAGTTTTTAAAAAGTAAATCATTGTCAACCTAGTTAGGCATACCACATAAATTTTGATCCTGACCACCTTTTTAGGTTATGTTTACATAATTTTTACATATAATTTATCTTTTTATCTCTTATTATGACATATGACATATTTGCATATTTAGTTTCCTAAGTTTGAGTGATTGTGTTAATTATGATTACCGATAATCAGGGTTTTTTTATTTTTTTTTACTAATGGAGATAATTCAAAATGTGTGAGTGATATTTCCTTATGTAACTGCTTTCAAAGTGTGATGATTTCAACCAAACAATAAACGGCTTGGAATTCAAATACTCTCTTCTTCCCTTTTAAAATGTGTTGCTTCGTAAATCTAATTTATTAAAGAAATATCATCATTACGCCTTTTACATCAGCTTTTACCTCCACTTTACACCTCTCATATCAACTTTCACCTCAACTTTTCAAAATTATCCTCCACTTTTACCAATAGTTTTTTTACCGATTAACTTTTGAAAATGACAAAATAATAATTGTACAAACTTTTACTCATTAATTTTTCAAAACACAAATTTTCGAAGAAGTCCAGTGACTTGTTATTGGAAACTTTATTGTACAGACATTGCTTCAACTTTCCTTCGACGCTACCCACACTACAACAATTTACACCATTCCCGACTAAAATCGCCGACTAAATAATGTTTAGTCGGAAATTGTTGTTCATTCAACGACTAAATAAACTTTGGTCGGAAAATATCACTTAAATTTCCGACTAAAAAATTGTAGTCGGAAATTAGTATAATCACCGACTAAATTTTTTTTGGTCGGGAAATATTCAAAGGTTTGGCCGACCAATAACATTTAGTCGGAAAAAAAAATCATTTACCGACCAAATATTTAGTCGGAGAAAAATAAATAATTCACCGACCAAATATTTAGTCGGAGAAAAGCAAATAATTCCCCGACCAAATATTTAGTCGGAGAAAACATACCATTCACCGACCAAATATTTAGTCGGAGAAAAACATACCATTCACTTCACCGACCAAATATTTAGTCGGAAAAAAACAAATAATTCACCGACCAAATATTTAGTCGGAGAAAAGCAAATAATTCCCCGACCAAATATTTAGTCGGAGAAAAACATACCATTCACCGACCAAATATTTAGTCAGAGAAAAACATATCATTCACCGACCAAATAATTAGTCGGGAAAATTTCGGCGGGAATTTTTATATTTTCCGACTAAATATTTAGTCGGCAATTCATTTTATAAGCAAAATGATAATAAAATGAAAAAGAAAAAAGAAACAAAAGGGAAAAAAGAAGTTACATTTCTTTTTTTTCGAACAGGGGTAATATGAGGTTCGTTGTTCATCTTTGTGAGAATTTCTTGATTTGATTTTGAATTAATAGTTTACGGTTCAAATATTCTGTTGTTTGGTAATTTCACTGATGAGTTTCATTTTTGGGTAGCTTTGGTATTGTTGTTCACCATATTTGCTTTCGATATAGTGCATGACAAATGAGAACAAAAATGGTGAATACAAATATGTTGGATGGGTTATGACCAAAATTTCTTTTAGTTAATGATACTGGGAAAAAAAAAAAAAAAAAAACCCACATGCAAATATCTTATATGCGTTATCAGAAGAAGCTTTTAATTCAGAGAGCAGAGATTCAATAGCATTATACATCTCATATTCTAGCCAATGTTTCTAACATTTTATTTTGTTATAACTCTGCTTTCTAGGTTTTATGGTATTAACATTGGATTTTTGGATGAAAATCAGAGATATTTTGGTCCCTTAAATTTAGTTCTTTGGAATGAATTGTGCACCGTCTATGGGAAAGTACATTTGAAAATTTGTTTGCATCCCTGGCAACACAATTCCAAAATTCCTACATAATCCCCCAAAGACCTTGAATTAGGATCGGAATCATCAGAATAGTTGAACTTTGGCTCGATGGATAAAGCCTCCATTCTTGTTTGGTTGTCTTGACGTAATATTGCTTAACATTTGCTTTTAGGACAAATGTTTCGTAAGTCATATTGGTTTATGCCAAGTTAATGTATAAAGAAATGCTTCCATGTGTTGCGATTTAAGACCAAAGACCCTATATGGAAAAGTATGGTATCCATATATAGAAGCGCACATTCAACTTTAAGCGGAGGAGCTTCACATTCAACTTTCAAAGAGTAAGCTCCTCCTCCCCTCGTTGTATGGGAGTTCATTTAGACATGACTTTCTATACATTTATCTCATCTGTTTTATTTTGGATATTTGATTATCGGCATTGGATTCTATAATTCTTGACACTTAGTATTGCGGCACGTCTTGAAAAGGTGCCACAATGTCCCCCTCCTCCAACAAACACTTGTGTTGATAAGTCAATTTCTTCCTTTTCGGCCGGGTCGCAGGTAGGAAAACCTGTTTGGGGTATGGCCTGTTCACTTTCTTCCTTTGTAATGAGATTTGAATCATGCTTCCTGAACTTTTTTAGAAGAAGATGGATGACATATATTTGTATTCCTCAAATGGATTGAGGGTAGTGAATTGAAGTCTTTGATCGATAATTTTTGCAACAGACTAAAAACGTCCAACCGAGACCGAGAGGTTAGTCAAGAATAGCTCGATATGGCGGGGGTGAAACGGATAGCAAAACTTCCTCTGGAGCCACGGACAAATAAAGACGAAAGAAAACAAACTATGGGTTCTCTCATACAGCTTATGAAAAGTAATGGCATGCACTCAACCAAATGTTCTTCATTCTAAAATTGTAGCAACTTCGGAATTGTGAAAAGGCACCTACAATATCTGATTCAAGGGATACAAATAGGAGTATTTGTGCTTTTCGCCAGTCCTCTTTTTAATTCTTGCTTGCTTCTTCACTCCTTCACTGCTACACTGTGACTTATGAATTATGATTATGAGGATTGCTCTTTAACTTACTGGGTTGTATTTCTTGCTTTAAAATTTTTGTGTGGTTAATCTCTTTCTTTCTCTCTGGGTCTTTGTATGTGTGTGTGTGTGTGTGTGTGTATTTTCGCAGAACGGCCCTATGTTACATTACAACAAGAAGGGAAAGGAGGTCACTGGAGACCCTGCAACAAAGTCCAATGTTACACATGTTCACAAGAAGGGAAATTTTCAGCCATCTATTGAGCATTGATATGGGAGTGATATCTGCTATCCTCCCAACTTTGTCTTTAATTTGGGTATGTATAACTAATGTTTGCACAGACTTGCCTTTATTTACCTAATGTCTTTAATTTCCCCATCTCTTGCTATTCTTCCATTCTATTAATATTGAATCGTAAAACGCCTCCAACACACGGGCATTACTAAAGAAAATAAGCTTGTAAAATATTTTATATGATTAATAAAGTTTGAATAAAAATTCAAAGATGAAAAAAAAATGTATACCATATACATTGCCTTTTATCTAATAAAGATTTTGGAAAAAAAATATCAATTTCGATTGGTGAAAATATATATATAAATTGAAGTCAAGTCACGATAAAAAAAAAAGTCACGAACAACATCATTTAAAAAAAAAAAAAAGCAAAAGGAAAAAATAAGTTACAATTTTTTATTTTTTATTTTTACAAAGAGAGAGAGAGAGAGAGAGAGAGAGAGAGAGAGAGTTCAACAAAAAATAAATAAATAAGCTTTTATATTTTCCGACTAAATATTTAGTCGGCAATTCATTTTTATATTTTCCGACTAAATATTTAGTCGGCAATTCATTTTTTATTTTCCGACCAACTATTTAGTCGGAAATTATCTCTAATTTGCCGACTAAAATTTTTTTAGTCGGGGAATAAATAAATAAGCTTTTATATTTTCCGACTAAATATTTAGTCGGCAATTCATTTTTTTAACAAAATGATAATAAAACGAAAGAGAAAAAAGAAAGACTCTCCAGACTCCCACATACGGGCACTACCCAAACCCAAAAAGAACTGCCCTAAAATTACCCCCAAAACTCTCATTCACTGTGACTTTAGGGAGAGAGAAAAAATAAAAAATTACAAATTACAACTTAAAAAATAAAAAAATTAGGGAGAGAGAGAGAGAGAGAGAGAGAAAGATGGACAAAAAAAGAAAAAAAGTTATAAATTTTTTTAGAGAGAGAGAGATAGAGAGAGGGAGGGAGCTAGGGAGGGAGTTGGACAAAAAGAAAGAAAACGTTACAATTTGATGTTTAAAAAAATGATAGAAATTTCAAATTATAGGAATTAAATTCTTTTATTAAATTAGATTGTAGAAATTATTAGAAGTTAAATTATAGAAATTATAGAATTTTTTTCATTAAATCCGATTATAGAAATTATAGAAATTAAAGTCGATTACTTTCTAGTTTCTACTTTATACGTCCCGAATAATAATGGACCTGAACCTCCACTTTCTGGACCAAATTTCGACGATCGGAACCGTTAGATGTGTTTAAAACGTGTTTTCAAGGTCCTACGCGAAGATTTGGCAAACAATACTACCTGAAAGGGCTTGATCGGAGTAGGTTTTCATAAAACTACTATACGAAAACCTGGCCCGATCAAGCCCTTTTGGGTATTTTTTTTTTCCAAATCTTTTTATAGGACCTTAAAAACATGCTTTAAACACATCTAACGGTTCAGATTTTTAAAAAATTGATTAGGTGGCCTTGAAGTGGTGCATTATAGTACTGAAATCCCATTAGAAGCACTGAATGTGTTCTGATCGTGTGGTTGCCGATATCGGATGATCATCAATTTGGGGGAGAATGATAGAATTGATGAGATACTATATCGTAACGTTCAGACGAACATTCGGAAAACGAGTCTCGCACCTACCTTGTAATTCTATACATCAAGCTTACTTCTATATGAACCAAGCTACTATGTTATAGTATAACGTATCATAACCACACAATCGCAACACAACTATGACGATCCACACCGTTCACTTTGTTTGTGTTGATGATTTAATGACTCTCGCCAATTTTTTCATCTATCGGATTTTGAAAGGTCCTTCATCGCAACACAATTACAACGATCTTCACTGTTCATTACAAAAATGGCTTTTGGGTCCCATTTTTTGGACCCGCGTGAGTAATCCGAACTTAGATAATTTCGACATAATGTTTTGTATGTCTTTGCAAAATCAGTCAATTGGATATGCGTAACTCGTCGATCCAAGGTACGCACATCCAATTGATTTCAAAACTTGCGCTTTGGATGTACCGACGATATATCCAATTGACCTAATTTTTTTGCAAGGTCGTACAAAACGCTAATTTAAAAATATTTAACGGTTTGGATTATTGACGCTGACTAAAAGTGGGACCCAAAAGTGAATCTATAATGACAACGTGACCGCGACACAATCAAGATGATCGAGACCGTTGATTTTGTTATGCTTATTAATTAAATCATTATCGTAAAAAAATTATATCGAGAAATTTCTCCCCAAAAATTTGCACTGAAAATCAAAAAAGTTCCCCCAAAAATTTTCACGGTAAAATTTTCCCGCAAAATTTTCAATAGAAATCAAAAAAATCCCCCAGGCCTCATCCCCCAAGGTCCCAAAGGTAACATTTCCCGCAAAAAATTTCAATGAAAATCAAAACATCCCCTAAGGCCCTAAATCCCTAAATCGGCAAATCTCCCCCCAAATCAGCCAATCTGAGACTGAAATCTCTCTCTCTCTCTCTCTCTCTCTCTCTCTCACACACACACACACACACACACATGGTCTATCTCTCCCTCTCTCTCTCACACACACACACGCTATCTCTCTCTCTCTCTCTCACACACACAGTCACACACGGTCTACCACCATCCACCTCCACCAGGACCACCACCATCGCAGTTCGCAGATTCCGCCACCACAGCATCGGGTAATCGAGGTTATCGTCTAAGTCCGCAGACTCTTCTCCTCCAATGGCGTCCAGTTCGCACAGAGCCGGTGACATCTACAGCGCCTCTCCTTAACATGTCGATGTAATCCTCTAATTCCTGAGAAATTTCATTCATGTTATTATGATATGTTTTCTGTAAATTTACTGCTTGATTATCGAGAATCTAGTATACAAAAACCCAAGGACCGGAACTGAACCCTTGTTTCTGGTAAATTCAGCCCTAATCAATTTAATCAACGTTCGACTTTGATTAATTTTCTTGTTGTTACTGATTAATTCTTGCTAAAATAACAAAGTTTTGGACTTACTTTGTACAGGGATTTGAGATACTGCACATGTACCCTCATTTTTTAATCAGGTAGGGTACAAATTGAGTTTGGGAATAAAGGTAAATGATTCTGAACATTTGCAGTTGTTTGGTCACAGAATTTGCAGATGTTGTTTGCAATGCTCACAACATGATCGATAAAATGCTAAAGAGAAATTTATTCTTTCTTCCCTTGGCTGCAAGGGCTCAATGGGGGAAATGGGTATTGTGGGAAACAAAAGAACAAAATGTGACACCAATCCATTTAATATGGTAATATGATATGATAATATCCATTTGATCAAAGAAATTTCTTTCCATGTAGCGGCAGAAGTGGTATGATTAAGTTACCCTATGTTTCATCTTTTCTGTCACTTGGAGTTTTTCTAGTGATATTTCATATGGTTAATCAGTCACATTTTGTGTATATGTTTTATCTCCCCCCAACTGAAGAAGAGGACCAAATAGAACCATTACATTAATTTGGTTTTCTAAGGGTTGATTTATTTTCCTAAAATAGCATCCTTTTACTAACAAATTGGAATTGTGTAAGATTTGATGTGAATACTGGTGAAAAAAAATAAAGGAGACCGGTGGGAGCATGGGTGTAGGATTTGTGAACGCTATTCTAATTCACTATAACATTGTTTTTTCCTTTTCACGCATGTACTTATTCTCTCAACCCTCTCGTATTGTCTTTTGACGCCATTCCCTTTTCGTGCATCAAGAGTCATCGCCATCGGAAGTTGGCGGCTTGGTTTCCTTTTGCTGCGTCCAACTTCAATTAATGAGGTAAGTTCTCCCTTTTTTTTGTTCATCTTGAAACCCCAATTGCTAAAACCCTAATCGTCTTTTTGGTTGCTTAGGCGCACAAAATAAGGTCCGCCTTCTTGCCCATTTTGATCTCAGCCCTTAGTTCCACACTACTGTGTTGATTTAACTTTGATTAATGTACTCTACGAAGGTGCAAGGCAACGAAATACCAATTTGAGACCTCCAAACTACTGTGTTTATTTATCTTTGTTTGTTATTTATTAGCTTTGGAGGTTAACAAGACCCTATGATTTGTGGTCAAGTTTACGGTTCAATGATTATGCTTGGACTATTATTTTTCGCATAGTGAGATTGTTACAGGGAGTTGAGATACCACATGTGCTCCCGTATTTATGTATTCATAAGATGCCTAAATACCTTTCAAGATTTATACAAACTACGTATAGGTTCCTATCCTCTTGAATCAAAGTGAACATATAGCACTTACAAGTCGGGCCCGCACTTGCTTGTGGATCTGGAGCCACTTATGCATGGGAGAAGCATAATCTTGTCACTTGCGTGGTGTTAGACTAATCATCCGATTTGTTCCCTTTAATCCGGTTGTGTTAAGCTATAATTAGTTTAATGGTTAATTTTTTTGGACAAGTTTGCTTGAGTATTTAGAGAATACAACATTGTAATTGAGAACATAAGGTCAAGCGGATAGGTGGCATCTATCATAGAACAAATCTAGTAACCCAAAGAATTATTTTACTTCAAATGAATGGTTTTCTCCTTCATATACTCAAGCTATTCTAATTAGCTAAGAACAAGTCAACAAACTTAAACAAACCTAAAGCACTCCTCCACCGAAGCTATGCACCTCGTGGACTAGCCATTCTTCTTTAGTCTCGTTTTGGTTTTGAGCCTTTAGTTGGACCTGTCCTAGTTCGCTTTTCTCTCTTTTGTCCCGTTGTTCCCTTTTTACCTAATTGCTACCGCTCATGGTAGTATCCGGAGGTGCTTCTACCGATCTTTTATCTTGTTGCTTTGCTATAAATTGATGTTCACTGCTTACTATGTTGCTACTACTCTATATTACTCATCACCACAGTATTTGTATTAATTTTGAGTTACGTGCTTGATAACATGTTAAGTAATTGCATTTTTTTTGGCGATTTTGTCCAGGTAAGTAACGAGGTGGAGTTACTTTTTGGCAGTTAACGAAGATGGTGTTGAAGGCTTTTTGGTAGTTAACCAACATGTTTTGAGTTCTTTTTGTCATTCGACACCATGTGTTGTTGTTTTGTACTTTCGGTAATACTTGTAAATTTGAAGGGTTATAATTGTTGGAGAATGAATTTTATGAAGTTGGATACGACAAATGTTGACTTGTTGGATATTCGGTTTGTATGATATTTTGCTTCTTCGCAGTTTTATTTTTGCTATCGGTTGGATTATAAGATATAATTATTTGAAACTGTACAAGCAGGTGGAATATGAAAATATTTTATTCGCAGATAAAAAATTATTTCACCGACCAAATATTTAGTCGGAGAAAAATAAATATTTCACCGACTAAATATTTAGTCGGTAAAAACAAAACTTATTCCGACCAAATATTTAGTCGGAGAAAAATAAATATTCACCGACTAAATATTTAGTCGGAGAAAAATAAATATTTCACCGACTAAATATTTAGTCAAAATAACTTTTTCCAAACAAAACTTTTTTTACTAAATATTTAGTCGGAGAAATATTAAATATTCACCGACCAAATATTTAGTCGGAGAAAATAAATATTCACCGTTAAATATTTCACCGAAAATATTTAGTCGGTAAAAACAAAACTTTTTCCGACCAACTATTTAGTCGGAGCATCCAAATTACTATTGCCGACTAAATTACGACTTTCCGACTAAAATTTTAGTCGTAGTGCCAAAGTTAGCATCCATGAAACCTACTCCGTTCCTGGAGCTCTGTCATCGCCCTGGTTCATTCCGTAGTAGAACCCGCTTAAACTTCTTTCAGAGCTTAATATATTCTGGTATGTCTCTTCATTTTTTAAAACCATTCTTGACAGGGAAAGGCTAAAGTATGTCCTCTTACGATCCCACAATCGATCATAACATATTACGCCATTTTAAGGCAAATGTTATGACGGGGGGATACCGTAAGAAATGACTATGAAAATGTTATTCCATTTTGAAAAATGTTACGCATGATATGGTGAAAATGTTATGTCATTTTGTAGTTTGAAAATGTTATGCCATTTTGTGATTTTTGTTATGTTATGCCCTATTAGAATTAATGCTGTGATATCGAGTGGTTAATGATATAGGGGGGATACTTTATCTCCGGACAAGTGTGGGCACACCCTAGCTTTTCCCTTCTTGATATAGATGATGCATACAAGATTAACGTTATTTTCAAATAACAATATTTTGTGATGTTGTGTAGGTGTTCCTCTGAAATTAGAAGGAAATGCAAACAAGCCTGTAGGAAGAGATGTTGAGAATTCTGCAGAGGGCGTTGTTTCTCCTTTCGGTTATTGTTAGACTTTTTCGTCCTAATCTCATTTAACCATTTACTCTTATATGGTAGCATTTTAGGACTTGTACCTATGAATTTGTGCCCTAGCTTGAGTAGGTAAAAAACACTACTGACTTCCATGGGCGGCCCAATGGAATTTATAGGGAAATTATTCCAGGATCGAGTCTCATTCCCTCCTTTCCCATGTAATAGATTACGATTGACGAATAAAAAAAAAACATGAAATCCCTTTTTCGGTGGTGCATTAATTGGTCCACTATTATGTTAAAGTTAAATACAGAATTGTGAAATTCATATCGTTATTGTTGGTGGCTTGAATTTTTGTCTTAATAATCAAAAGTGAATTAGTTGTTTATCGATTGACCATATAGTGATTCAGAAACTTAGTTAAAACCCAAATTGTAAAATCCATTTAATGGAAAGAAAAATTATTTTGAAAATCGTACATATTGAATATTCAAAAAGCAAAAGTCCTCGAATTGAGATTTCGCCCTGGGCCTCCATATATATAAGGTTCAGGGGCCGCCCCTGAACCCTTTCCTTCCGTTGCAAAATTTGAAATAGCCCTTCTACCCTCACCCTCTTATACATATCTGATTTTGGAAGTTGTGTTATGCAGTGAGCCTAAAGTTGCGTGCAATATTTTGGGATATCGCTGAAAAGCTTGGTATTGACTAAACAATTACACTTCCATCTGTATGTATGTACACATTCCCACTATCCACAACCATTAATTGTTGATTCATTTGAAATGTAGTGCCATTGATTAAGTCCGTACGGGAAATCAAACTGAAACACCACCAAGCACTCAAGTTCCTCAAACACCTTTGTGAGGAGGTAGTGAAATCCGAACTCTCAAAGGCGAGTGACATCTTCAAACTCCCGCTGGGCATTGCGGCGACCTTGGGGATTAGCGAGATCATAGAAGAAATCTTGGAAATGTTCCCCAGTGGAATTTACATCGGGACTTTGAGCAAGCAATCCTTATTCCAACTCGCAATTGAAAACCGTCAGGAGAATGTTTTGAACCTCATATACCAGCTGGATCAGGACCGGGACCATTTTCTGTGGAAACGTGATATGTTCGGAAACAACTCGCTGCACACAGCTGGAAACTTTGCATCTCGGCAACAAATCTCACTCCAAGCAAATGTGGCCGGTGCAGCTCTACAGATGCAGCGTGAGCTACAATGGTTTAAGGTACTCCCTCCGTCCCCTAAAGTTTGACATTTTTGGGAATGCGTGTCATTTTTAAATTGCCTATATCTTTCAATTCATAACGTTTATGTGATTTTCAGAACTTTATTTAAAAGAACTAATTGAAATCTATCAAACGATATCCATATTGTTTATATAAAACGTTACAGGTTAAAGGAAATAATCAATTTTTTCATAGGGCTGAAATAGTGTCTCACCACATTTTTCACCCAGCCACCAATTCACTTCCTTGAGATCTTGATACCTTTTGGTACTTCCACGATGTGCGGCAAATCTAGACCTAAGAGCTTCCTCTAGAATCTGTTTCTTAATCTCTTCTATATCCAGAACACATCCTATTTATAAACTTCATAAATTCATTCTCAATTACAAAGTCTGGTTTTGAACCAACCTATAAGTTTATCTAAAATATCCTCTAGGAATGAATTCTTCATCTATCTTCGTTTTATCGTTTCAAACAATACCGCATTAGGACCGTCAAGACAAACTCCTAACTGTAACTTATCAATTTCTCTACTCAAGTCTAGTTGAGAAGTTAAGTAATAACATAACTCACCCGATAATTATTGGCTTAAATCATTCTCCACCACAGTTGCTTTACCTAGATGGTATTGAATTGTTAACTCATAGTCCTTCACTAACTCAAGCCACCATCTTTGCCTCAAATTCAGCTCTTTTGGGTAAATAGAAACTTAAGACTCTTGCGGTTGGTGTAGATTTCACAATACGCTCCTTGTACAAGTAAAGTCGCCACATTTCAATGCAAAGATCACCCCTGCCAATTATAGATCATGTGTAGGATAGTTCTTCTCATGTAACTTCAACTGGTGTAAGGCGTAGGTAATCACTTTCCCATGTTTAATTAGGACACATCCCAAAGCCCGATGAGATGCATCACCGAATATCAGAAATCCTTTTATACTTGATGGTAAGGTCAAAATCGGTATTGTTACCAGTTTTCCTCCAATTCTAAGAAGCTATTTTCTCTTTCCTCAATTCGGATGAAAGGAACTTCTTTTTATGTCAATTCAGTAAATGGAGTAGCAATGTTAGAAATTTTTTAACAAATTTCCGATTATATCCTATTAATTCAGGAAAACTTTAGAAGGTCACCGTGGTCAGTCTAAGCCAATTCCTCATTGCTTCTACTATGGACACCCCAATTTGGATCTAAGAAAATCCGTTGCATTCCCGATGATAAAAATGGATCAAAGGACACACCTTAGAGCTTAAAGAAATGCTTGGAATCCAACAAAAACCTACCAAAACATTGCCAAAAACTAAAAACCTAGAAAAACCATCAAAACCCATTTCATGTGCCTAAACCATGCTTCAGGCACCTGAAGGCTGAAGCTGAAGCATCCTTTCAGGCACTTGAAATGCATTTTCCAGAAATTTAAAATTCGAGGCGGGAATATTTGAAATGAGATCATTGCGATTTGATTCCCGCCGTTTTAGCAGAGTATCAAGGTAGGCGGAGAATCACTTGATTAAGCCTAAAATAACCCCTAAGCCACCTAAACCATCCTTGGGAGTATTATTTAAACCCCCATACCCCTCCTATGAGGAGTTTCCAATACAATCCGAAAAATTACACAACTTCTTTATTTTTCTCTCAAAGAAACCTCCAAAACTAGTCATAAGTCCCATCCAATCTACTTATATTCCACCCAAAATGCATTTCCATACTCAAGCATCGACTTTAAAGCTCTAAAAGGTAGAAATCCTACCTAATTAGTGTTGAAAGCCAGTAGGGCTGTAAACGAGTCGAATCGAGCTGAACCTTATGAGGTTCGGGATCAGTTCGTTAAGGTATGAGTCAGGCTTGAGTTCGGCTCGGGTTCGATTTGAGCCTAGACAAGTGAGCTCGAGTTCGGCTCGTCAAAAAATTTCAAAGCTCGGGCTAGGCTCGGTAGGGCTCGTTAAACTCAAACAAGCCGAATCGAGCCAAATTTTGGCTCGAGTTCAGATCAGTAGGGCTCGATAGCAATATAGAACACAAAGTGAGAGGGGAAAGAGATGCTTCAAAACAATGTTACATGTAGTTCTACCACAATAATTAAGAAATCAAACAAAAATAAACAAATCTATCACAATAATCAAGAAATCAAAAGAAAAACAGCGCGAAAAAAGAAATATTGAGAACTAAATAAAGTACTCTAGTTAGGGATAAAATCCATTTATTCATAGTAGAGTACTCTGGTTAGGATAAAAGAACAACAAATTACATAGGAGTTTCTCAACTATAAAATATTTACATGTACACCCCTAAAACATTATTAATTACGTTTTGACCTCGGGTTCACGAGCCTAACCGAGCCGAATCCACTTAGGTTCAGGTTCAGCTCATTTATGGAACGAGCCTAATATTGAGGTTCAAGTTCAGTTTTTTTAATAGACAAATCGAACTCGAACGAGCTCTTACCGAACCGAGCCTTGAATAGTTCGTGAACGGACCAGTTCATTTATAGCCCTAGTAGCTTGTAAGTCCACATTGATCCTCAATACCAATCATGGCCTTACAATGGCTTAAACACATCAAAAGAGCATTTTCGCTTGACACCTAAAGCAGTAGCTTCAGGCTTCCTTCATTTTCTTTACTTTTTATTTCAAAACAGTGTATTTTGTTCCCAAATCTTCTTAAACAGGGCGAAAGTTGGGTTAATAGTGTGTTGCTAGGTCAAGGCATAGTCCAAAAATCGGATTAGTCCATAATGTTAAAAGTCAACATTCAAATTAAGTTAATTATGAAATCAGTGATTAAAACACGAAAATTACAAATTTTTATTAAAAATATTTGAAATATTACACCAGGAGTACACTTTGAAATCCACAAGGAAGTAGGGAGAAAATATGGAATAATTGTAATTGAAATAATTTATACATGCATGTAGGAGTACTAATAATAAAGAAATTACATAGAGTAGGGACCAAGTAAAACAAAAATTGGAAACCAAGACTATAAGAAAAAGAAAATTAAATCTTGCCAAAACTAAATTAAACATGCAAAACAAACAGTACTAAATGAGATCCTCTAACAACATAATTCCTATACTAAACTTTCCAAAACAACGGTCCTTCTTCTTTGACTTGAGATGGTCCAATTGAACCTGAGAAATTATCCGCAACTTGTTATATAACAATTTATCCATTAGTGCGGGAAATTTTTTGCAATTAAATAAACAATATAACAGCGCATTTATATCCTCGAATAATTTAGAGTTTTTGTTTTATAAGCAAAGAAAGTCACATTTCATTAATAACAATTAAACATTACAAAAGAGAAGAGAGAAATAAAAACCAAAGTAGTTGACAAAGAAACCAGCAAAACTAAAAATTACCCACCAAAATTCCCAAAAGCCAAAACACCTTGAGCCCATTGCTCTCCCCAAATTCACCCCTTCAGTCATATCCTAGAGTCCATATATACCCCAGTAAACTCATAATATCATTCAACATGTTGAAAATAATGCTACCCCCAACTGTCCCAAAAACTGACCATGATACTGGAAAACTTTCATCCAAAATCACCTCTGGACATCCAACCGGTTGGGTTGGCTAGGGGTGAAAATTATGGAAACACACAAAAAATACACATGATTATTCCACTGCATAACACTTATCCACGCATAACACAGTGTAGGGACAAAAAAAATGCAGCCATTAAATCCTATTTCCTCTTAATTATCGATTTTCCACTCCTAACCTCACTTGACAATACCCCACAAATTAATTAAGCTTACAATGAAACATTTAACAGGTAATCCGAACGTGATTCAAATCGAAAGGGCTATAGTGAAATTCACCATTTGTTGATGGACCAACCCTTCTTTAGGATGAATGTAGTGTCTTAAGTAACCAAGCAATATTTAATTTGTAGATTATTTTGTATTCTATTTTGGCAATTGTAAATGAATTGTGCCCAATGCTCGAAAATAAATGATTCTTCCTCATTTCCCATTCATCCACTTCTAAATGCAGGCCGTAGAAAAACTCTTAGAACCCCTAGATAGATATGTCAGGAACGGCGGCAACAAAACCCCTCAAGATGTATTCACCGAGACACACAAGGATCTAGTCAAGGAAGGAGAGAAATGGATGAAAGACACCGCAACTTCATGCACAATTGTGGCGGCTCTTATCGTAACAGTGGTGTTTGCTGCCGCCATCACTGTGCCGGGTGGGATGAACAGCAACAACGGCCTCCCGATCTTCTTCGAAGATGGAGTCTTTGTCCTATTTGGCGCGTTTGACGCGCTTGCCCTGTTCTCCTCAACAACTTCCTTGTTGATGTTCTTGTCCATCTTCACGTCGCGTTACGGGGAACAAGACTTTTTGTATTCCTTACCCAGGAAGTTGATTATTGGGATGGTGACTCTATTCTTGTCCATTATATCCATGATGATTGCATTTGGTGCAACATTAAAAATTGTGTTTGGGTACAAAAGGGTGTGGGTTGTCATTCCTGTAGTGGTATTATCCTCTGTGCCCATCACCCTTTTTGCTTTGCTGCAGTTTCCGTTACTACTTGATATGATCCGATCCACTTACTACCCGGGCATCTTCCGGAAAAGAAGTAACCGTATTCTTTTCTAAAGAGGAGACAAATGAGGTGTGAATACAATTTCGGCATTTATTTTTAAACTATTGATATGGTCAATGTTCTCTAAGATAAGCTTGACTGGGTGTTATGTGTTGGGGTTAGAGATTTAATGAAGCTTTGTACTCAACTAAAGTGCTTGATACACAAGGAATTTGTGTCAGGCTCCAGAGTAATCTGTGTGAGTTGTGAGAGTGATATTTTGTAATATAATCTTTGAATTTTGTAATTGAATAATAAAATCTTCAGTGTGCAATTGTGTATCTGAGTGAGTATTGACAGAAATATCACTCTCACGTAGTATTGTGCATCTTACCATCACTATGCAAACACGGGCCCTAATTATGGGACTCTTAAATAGGTTTGTATTGTAATATCACTCTCATAGGTTTGAATCCCTTTATTGCCTTGTCCATATAGTGGTATCAAAGCCAAAAGTGGGAAGCATTTAAGCACTATGCAAACACGGGCCCTAATTATGGGACTCTTAAATAGTATTGTGCATCTTACCATCACTTGTGAAAGAGACGGTAAGTAGGGATGGGCATCCCCTACCCTCTCCGATCCAACCCGTCCCCTTGCCCAAATGGGAAAGGGATTTGGGGATTTTTTTTCGGGAATTAGGGAGGGTGCGGGAATTTTTTTTTAAAAAAATTCGGGGATCAGTAGGAGATGGTATAGTCAGTTCCCTCTCCAATCCCTGCCCCTCCTAGTTCCCAGACCCTCCCCACATCCCCATTCACATATGTGTATTAATTGAGTCATCCTTCCAGCGCTGCTTTGTTATATGAAGTTTCAAAGTTAGAAAAATCCCCAGGACAACTCCTATATGAAACAAACAATCTCAGGTTAGGCATCAACGGAAAGTGAACCCTCCTGCTTATTTTCTTCTACCATTATTACAAAAATGGTTCAAGATGACACACCAAAAATTGAAACGATGACAGTTCTTGTAAAACTGTTATCGAAAATATGAGGGTAGAGTTTTAATGTCAGTCCATCCTAAAAACTGTCATTTTGCGATATAAGATGACGGTTTAGAATAAAAGTGACATCATTATCTCTTTCTTTAATGTCAGTTTTTGCTTAGAACTGACATTAAAACAAGGCACTTCCAGAAGCCCATATGGAAAACCTTTTAATGTCAGTTTTCCTTAAAAGCGACATTGAAACTGAGCCATTTCAATGTCTGTTTTAATTAGAAACCGACATTGAAGTTGATCATAAAAGATAACAGTCAAAAAGTGTCATTAAACGTATAAGATGACAGTTTAAAACCGTTATCTTATATTTTCAATGTCTAAGGTAACAGTTTAAATCTAAAACTGACATAAAAAGTGCTTAGCTTAAAATTTTTCAATAATATAGTATAAATATTCTTGTTGATCTTTTCTCAAAAAGCGTGCTAGCTTAGTTGGTAACATGCACACGCGCAAGAAAATCAAGGTCTTGAGTTCGAGTCCTGGGGCAAGCAAATATTAGCTCAGCACACAAGTGCTACGTAGGCGCCACAAAAGCGCCACAGGGGTGCCACGTGAGCTCCACTGGGCGGTCATGCGAGGGCAGCCACACGAGAGCCACATGTTCGAACTAGAATTGGATTTTATTTTTTTTAGAATGGAGGATAAATAAGATGACAATTTAAAAGTGTCATCGTTGATTGTAAAGATGACAGGTTTACACCGTCATCTTATATGTTTCAATGACGTTTTTTGACTGATATAACAAATCTAGACTTTTAATGTCACCTCAACCAACGGGGCTAGCTCAGTTGGCCAGGGTTCTTGCATCTCACTAGGAGGTCAGAAGTTCGAATCTCCCTGCCTGCGTGCAGGGGCTTTTCCTTTATTTGTTTCTTTCTCTGTTTCTACCCTGTAACGGGCTTATTTCTTGTATTTATTAAGTTGTTGGGTTTGGTTGTCTCGTGGACTCTCACAATTCATGTAGTGTCTCGGGTTGGTACTTTGTATTCCATATGTGATGTAATTGATCTCTCTTCTATCGATTGACAAAAAAAAAAAAATGTCACCTCCAAATATGACAGATTTTAAACTGTCATCTTTTGTGTTTCATGACACTTTTTGATTGTTACGGTTTAAGGTTTTTGTAGACATTTAATTCAATAATTGCATTTCAAGTGAGGAGATTCGGTTTTGAAGTTCAGAAACAAAGTAGAGTTGGGTATTAATGACTAGAATTGTTATAACGAAGGATTTCAATAGAACGCTTTAATCTGCATAATTACATAAAATCCATTATCATAAAGCTCCCAAAACTCAATAAAAAATTTAATCTATACAGATGTACAACCAGTCAGGTAATCTCCTCAAAACATTACTATCAAATCCTTTCCTTTTAAATCCACAAATTCAGCAACCTAAGTGAATTAGTCCCACATCCCCCATTTACAAACTCAAAAGCCATTCCTTTGTTGTAAATACACCACTCAAAAGTCAGTCCATTTACAAACTCAAAAGCCATTCATTGAAGCCGAGCATTAAGTTGCTCGGGCTCGGCTTGTTTATTTGACAAGCTAAAGTATTTGGCTTAAGCTCGCTTTGTTTAACATCCGAGTTGAGCTTAACATTATTATTGTTTAGATTTCCCGTTCCCCGCAATGGGGCGGGGATGGAGGTTAAAAAAAAAATTCTCCGATAAAGATTGGGGAGGGGATGGAGATTGATATGGGTTTGGGGATCGGGGATGGGGGTAGTGGTATCCATCCCCTACCCTCCCCATGCCCATCCCTAACGGTAAGAATCACTACAACAAAAAACGCCTTTGATAGCGTGCAAAACATGCTATTGAAACAAATAAATAGATAGCATTTTTAGGAATGTTGTTTTAGCCGACGCCTTTAAAAGTCTTCACTTTCGATAGCGTTCATGGCCTGCTATAGTAATACAACATTCAATAGCATTCATGGACAGCTATAACTTAACAAGTTTTCATAGCATTCATTCACTGCTATGATTTGTTAATCTATTAATAGACTTGGATGCGTCCCAACATAGCTCTTGAAGGGGCATCAACCGTAATGAAATGGAAATTTACTTAAAAACCTGTCAAACATTCCACCAAATAGGGCCCCACGTTTTACCGTTTCGCTTAGGGCCTCTGTGATTGACACGAATTTCTCCAGGGACAGGAGAAATATCAGTGCCAACACCAAGTGGTGTTGTGATGGAGCGGGCGTGCCAGGAGATGAAAGATCTACAAATAAAAATGGAAAAGCGCCTGAAAAATGACGACAAGCATTGTTCCTAGTTCCAAAAAATGACGACAACCCTAGCCATTTGTTTGGGTTCGATAAACACGCGGTAGGTCCTTGCTTTCTTCTACAATTTCCTGATTATTTGAAAGAGTTTTATCCCCATGATGAACCCATTCGTTTGGCCCGACCTAAATGGAAGCCAAACTGGGAGAATTATAACAAAGCGAAACCCTTTAAAATCTGGGTAAATTCCAGCCCAAAATATGATAAATGGCTAATTAGGGTTGAAAAGGCCAAGAAGGAAGTTTGGATGAGTTCTGGAATGCCAGAACCTGATACCCCTCTTTTGAGTGTCATGGCCTTCTTCTGGTCTGCAAGCACTAATGCTTTCCACTTTCCATGTGGAATGATGGCACCCACACTCTAGGATGTGGCTTTTATAACTGGATTACGTCCACATGGAATAGAGGCTAATGATTCCTTAGAGCCTCCTAAGGTGAGTTTTGAATATCCGAAAAAGAAAGACATCACCTTTAAGATTTTCTTAGACCAAAATGTTGTCGCTGATCCTGATGCACCTGTGTCTGAAATGGAGCACATCGCCTTCTTGGTTTACTGGTTAAACAAGTTCATCTTCTGTGGAAGTGCCTTGAAAGTGACTAAAGCTTACACCAATCTGGCGAGACACTATCCGTTGGACAGGAGATAACACTAGCTCCTATCTTTTTAGCCCACTTTTATAGATGTATGAAAGAATTGGTTGATCATGATATCGCCAGCTACACTGGGCCATTATGGCTTTTCACAATTCTGGGCATGGTCTTACTTCTCTGCACTAGCTCCTGTGGAAACTGAAGAACAGAAGAAAGAAGAGGCGGAGTTCTTTGGATATTATCTGAAGTCATTGGTACCCAAGGAGCATACGTTTGAGGAATGTTTCTCCCATTTTTACCAACTAGCAGATGACCTTATTCCAACTTTTTGGACACCCTTTGAAAGAAACTCCACGTGCCCAGAATGGTTGAGAGTTAAAACAGAAGACTTGAAGCCTGATGATCCTGTGCAACAAGCAGTGTGGGCCAGCTATTGTATTTGGAGAATGGTGGAGGCAGAAATTATTTTCTCAAATGTCAAAATCATTGGAGAATGTGCTAGAGAAAATATCGCCAGAAAGGGTTGAAAAGCCTGCAGATGATGAAAAAGAGATCATAGCCCAGGCTCCTGCCAAATCAAAGGAGCTAAAACAGGACAAACTGGCAAAGAAGATGAAGGCAGTAGAAACATCAAAGATCAAATCCCTGTCCAAGAAGAAGACAAATATGCCTTCAAACTGTCAAATTTACCAATCGATTCGTAAATTTGAAACCTTCTTTAGATGTAAGTGGAATCCACGTAACCCTGAGGCTATGGAAGAGGCTAGGAGAACTCGGATGAGTGAAATTGAAAATAGAAGAACAAAGTTAGCTGCTGCTGCTGCCTGGTGGAAAATACTTAAGTCTTACCCACAAGGGCAACCTATGCCTTTTGTTGAGTCTCTTAAGAAACCTTATGGGAAACCTATTCCCCTAACTCCTGACACATCATTTTCTCTTGCCAAACATTGGTGTATGATGGCATGTATGAGCTACTACCAAAAAATAGAAGAGTCACAGTCGCTAAGACCGATGCTCCTCAATGGGAAATTGAGCATTTCTATAAGAAAGCAGTAGTCAGGGTAATAGATGTTGCCCAACAAGGTGAATAACAATGTTGGATTCCACTTTCTCCATTATTAATATGATAATACTAATGGAGTTTGCATATTTTGGCAGAAGCCGCTGCCCTGATTGATGTTGCTGGAGATGAAGAAAAGGAAGAAGAAAAAACTTAATCAGATGAAGTAGAAGAAAAAGCACCTCCTAAGAAGCCAAAGCGGAAACTAGTGAAGGTAACATTTCGATCCTCTTCCTTAATGGTGCCAATTTGGTCTGTATTCATAGCGGTTCTTCTTTTCAGGAGACACCAATTGTTACTCCGAAAAGAACTCGAGCCAGCACCAGATCTCAAACTGAAGAAGATCAACTTAAATTTGATTCTGAACATGAGGTATTGGAGTTTACCGATTTCCTCCTTTTGTTCCACAAATATCTTCATAAATTATTTAATGTGTTCTCAGGCAAAGGATGTCAGAAAGCCTAAGAAGAAGAAAACCCAAACCCAGGAGAAATCAGGAGAGGCAGAAGAAAAAATTGAGGCAGGTAAAGCAGCAAAGCCTCCCAAAGCACCGTCCTCTAAAAATGTGGAGATGACATCTTCTGAAGCTAGAACACCAAGTATTTAAACTCTTGATCTCCTAGGTTCAGCATCGGCTAGAGATCCAATGAAGACACTATCTCAGGAGTCAATTTAGCCAGTAAATCAATTTTTTAATTCCATTATTAAAAGTATCCATTGTGCCCACAATACTGACAAATGTGATGAACAGGCACAGTCCAAAGGATCAACAATTGACTCACCAACTAAATCCGAAGCAGTAACAAGCAAAATCAAACTTGAGCCCAAAGTGTTGCTTCTGAAGTTGTAGGAGACATTGAAGAAGGAGAAAAGTAGCAGCCATGTGTCTTCCTTTGCAACATCCTCTGATAGCAGTCAGAATATTCCCCCTGCTGATGAAATCTAAAAAGCCAAGGATAATTTGAAGGTCGCAGTAGGTTTAAACTTTGAGACCATTATTCAGCCTGAAATGTTGGAGAAACTGAAGAAATCTTTGGAAGTTCTGATAGCTGCTGGAGATTTGACAGAGCTTCCACATAATTCCCTTCAACAATTTAGAGACTAAACTTTCTACCATCATCCAAGACTACAATACCAACATGAATGATATTCAGGAGATAAAGATAAAGCAAGGGACCTATGAGAACCTTGGAGGGAGGCTGACTGAAGCCATGACTAAGATGGAAGGCTTTCAGGAGAAGAAGAAAAACCTTTCCTCTCATAAAGAAGATATCACCCAGAAAATCCAAGAAACTCGAGCAAAGATTAGCCTTTTTCAGCAACAAATTGAGCAATTCCAAGCAGATGGAACTACAATTGATGATCAGGTCTTGAAGACTCAAGAAGAAGAGGAAGAGATGGCAACCCGGTGCAACCACTGTATGAGGAATATTTAGCGTTGAATGCAGATATGCCTTAGATGGAAGAAAATTAGGGGAATTGGTGGTTCAAGCATCTTCTGCTACTACAGCTTGGAATACATTTAAAGCCGACGTAATTGAGAAGATGTAATTATCTGCTATCTTTAGTTTTAAATCTTCTGGAAGTACTGTTTTGTTTCTCTAAGTGTTGGAAGTACTTTGTTTTTTAGAACCACCTGGTTGCTTATAAAAATAACTGTTGACATCCATCATTTCCCACATTGTTGGATACCAGGCTTTCAAAAATTTGCCATTGATTGGATGTTTATGAGGTTCGCCATCTAAATCGGGTAACAAATATGTACCTCCTTTAAGAATTTGTGAAATTTGAAAAGGACCTTCATAATTAAGAGACCATTTTCCAAATTTAGGATCTGTATAATCCAATGGTAACATAGTTTGCCATACAATATCTCCTTCAGCAAAGGATTTTTCCTTAACTTTTTTATTGTAAGCTTGAGCAACCTTCTGCTTTTGTACTACCAAATGATCCAAAGCAGAAAGACGGATTTCATCTAAATCCTCTAACTCTGCAAACATAGCCTGATTATATTCCCCATGATCAAGGCCATTTTGAAAAGCAACACGGGCTGGTTTAATATTAACTTCCATAGGTAAAACAACATCATGACCATAAGTCAATGTATAAGGAGTAATACCAGTTGCCATTCGTTTAGAAGTTCTGTAAGCCCATAAAGCGTCTGATAATGATTCATACCAAATCCTTGGTTTATCTTCTACCATTTTCCTAATAATCCCTTTAAGGATCTTATTGGTAGATTCAGCTTGACCATTACCTTGAGCATAATATGGAGTTGAATGTGATACCTTTATCCCAAATTGAGCCGTAACAGCATGAACTCTATCTCCAAAGAAAACAAATCATCTATCAGCAACAATATGTTGTGGAATGCCAAAACGATATATGATCCATTCTTTGATCATTGTAATAATAATCAGTGGCCACTACTATATAAGTATGACCTTTAGAAGAAGAGGGATAGATTTTCCCTATCATATCCATGGCCCATCCACGAAATGGCCAAGATTTGATTATTGATTTCATTAAAGAAGTTGGAATGCGTTGTACAGGCCCATGAGCCTAACAAGCTTGACATCCTTGGGCGAAACGGATACAATCATTAAGAATGGATGGCCAATAGTAACCATATCTTCTGAGAAGCCATCTCATCTTACGACCAGATTGGTGTGATCCATAAATACCCTCATGAATTTCACCCAAACATTTAAAAAGAGATCATCTTCAAAACTCTTTTTGTACAATTCTCCTTCCACAAGTAAGTATTGTAAAGCCCTTTGCCTGATGTGTTTATCAGAAGAAAGGTTTGGATATTTCAGAAAGGAGATGATTTCTTCTCGCCAGTCATCTACTTCTTCTTCAACGTCAGATGCAAAGACTTCTAAAGAAGCACTTCTCCTTTTTTACAGAAGGCAAGCTTATTCTAAGAATAGTAATAGTTCGATTATACCAACCTTGAGGAATTTTAATGCCAGTAGCCACTTGTGCCAACTCATTAGCTTCATAATTATATCTTTTGGGTATATGAAGAAGACTGGCATCATCAAATTCATCCAATAATTGTCGTGCAGCCATATAGTAAGGAGCAATCTTCTCACTATGGCATCTGTAAATGCCCCCCAATTGATTGATTACCAATTTAGAATCTCCAATAACTTCAATGGTATAGGCATCCATTTCTCTAAGAATCTCTAATCCAATGATTATCCCCTCATATTCAGCTTGATTATTTGTGCAATGAAAATTAAACTGAAATGATAATTGTGTTTTAACTCCGCAGGAGATATTATGAGGATTCCACAACCAGAAGATGAAATAGTTTTGGAACCATCAAATAACAGTTGCCAAGGAGTAAAAGGTGCAGTAAAAACGTCTAGGCCGGTTGCTTCTTCATCAACATCCACACAAGGATGATCTGCTAGAAATCGGCCAACGCTTGTCCCTTTTTTTTCTTTTTTTTTGGGGTAAACCAAGCTTGAAAATAAAAGAGGCTAAACAAATTTACAGTATACAAGGGGCATACCCCAGGGAGGACAAAACAAAATAAAGAAAAGAAAAGGAAAAAATGGGATGGCCAGAAGGCTATAGTAGGTTACAAAACGAGTGTAAATGTATTCCTACGCAGAGGAAGCTACAGACATACAAGTGATGGATCAGAGGACACCTCCCTTCTGATAAGTGTATTCCCATCGCAGTGGGCAATTAAAAGACATCCAACCGACCAGTGTCATCCCCACCTAGAAATGGGATGCAACTGACATCATAAGGTAGACCTCATGTTCGTGAGCAGATAAACACATTGCAGAAAAGAAGAATCCAGCTAGATGGGATCAACATTGGATGGCATAGCAAGTAAGTTGCCAATTTGGAAAATAGCTCAGACATAGCACGGCCCATGAGAGCACTTAACTAACTGTAGAAGAAAGAAGGGCCCAACAGGGGCTGCCAGTCCAGCATATATAGCTATAACTAAAAGAAAATAATTCTAGATTGTACTATGGCAGAGACACAACCTAGAGAATGAGATCGATACATGTTGGGGAGGACAACCCCCTCCGAAAGGGTATGCCCGAAGTGATAAGGGGCCTATATGGCATGCCCGGAGTAACACATGACCTTTATGATATGCCCGAAGTATAATGAATGAAGTGAATGCATAAGAAGTATGATATGAATGTTTTGGGAACACATGTGACGTGTCGGATACGGAACGGATACAATGGACCGGTACTTGATCTATATTGGCGATTATCGACTTTTGTGATGTTCACAGCCCTTTCACATGATTATGTCAATCTTATTAAGTGATTTTCCTTCCTCGTTGATTTAAGTTTGCTATCATTGAACCTCGTGCCATTCTTAGTACTTATCTAGAAATCTTTTGGTCTTATCATATGACTTAGTCTCTCGTCTGCACATCATGAGTATCACATTTGCATTTAGAATAGATAGATGTTTTCCTACTAGGCTAGTGAGCTCACCCTTAAAAATTTCAGGTGTTCTGCATGGAAGATCATGATATGGACTTGTGTAAAGTGCATGCATGGCTTTAAAGACTCATGGAGGAGTTGCATCTTCATTTTCTTTGTTAACCTATTATTTTTATATGGGAAAATTTGTAAACACATTGAGACCTATGTATCATCATTTGAGAATTACGGTAGACATTCGAATGTCACGTAATTGAAATTGGAGATGTATTTGACTCTGACCATGTAAGTTGTTGACTTCCACGTGGATTATTTTATAAAAATGTTTAGAAAAATCAGTGCGTGACATGAATCCTATAGAAGACTAACAAAGCTCTACCAGTTCCTTGATTAGTCGCTACAACAAAAATAATAGCAAAAAAAGAAAAAAAAACAAAAATGAAATCGAAGGGAAGAGAGAGATAGTAGCAAAAAGTTGTTCAAAATCTGAGTTTCAAACCTCTAATTTCACTTTCATCTTTAAACAAATTCTGATAAAATCAAAACCCTAGATAGAATATAGAAATAAATACCATACAAAAGCAGATTTTAACTGAAAACTTCAAGCTATGTGCGATTTCGAACCAGAGATTTGTGCGAAATCCTAGATCTATTCGAAACCCTAGTTTATTCGAACCATACACACACACAGAGACGGTTGAACTTGAAATGTCGATTTCTTCTTCTTGTTATCCTTTGATTTGTCCATCGATCGATTTCATCGGCCATCGATCGATGTTCTTCGCGAGCCTCTCTCTCTCTCTCTCTCTCTCTCTCTCTCTCTCTATGAAGTCGTGAAATGAGGGCGAGGGGAGCAATTGTGTTTTGTTTGACCCGTTACCCATTTAACCCGGGTTTTAGACGACCCGGGTATGTTTTAACCCGCGAAGCCCTTTGTTTTATCAGAGCCGTTGGATCTCGTGAAAAGTTCGGACCTAAGCTAAATCCGGCCGTCCTGACCTGATCCGGATTGTAAAATGTAAAATTTTAAGTTATCATCACAGTTTTACCAAAGGAGGTGTAAATTTTTTAAGTAATCACGGTTTTTTCCAAACCAAGATGTATTTTTTTATATAAAATCTCAGTTTTTGGAAAGTGAGATATTTTCTCCAAGTTACAATCTCAGTTTTTAGATTACTGAGATATTTTAAGTTACCATCACAGTTTTACCAGATGAGATGTAAATTTTTTAAGTAACCACGGTTTTTTCCAAACCGAGATGTATATACAATCCCAGTTTTTAGAAAGCGAGATCTATTCTCTAAGATACAATCTCAATTTTTAGATTATTGAGAGTAAAAAATCTTTCCACCTCATTTTTCGGTAAAACTAATATTAAAACTATAGAGGTCTTGTTCTCCTATAGATTTTAGGTGCATTTTATAAAAATCTCATAAAATGGAGTTGTTTTCCAACTGATAAAATGTAGTGGTTTCCCTATAGATTTTATGTGTTGAGATTAGAGTATCATAAAATGTGAGATTTTATGTCTCAAAAATCTGTTGAAGAACACACCTAGAATATATTTTTTACCACGGTTTTTAAAAACTAAGATTTTTAAAGGGTGATCTTTGTGCCATTTTGTAGTAATGATTTGTCGGTTATATTCACTTCTCCCTAGCTTTACATACACATATGGATAGTAGTACATATTATTACATGGGTTTTTTTAAAATGTGCCGCTATGCACATGATAATATTTATTAAATGAGTATAATTAAACCTTTGTTTGCATGAGAAAATTTAAGTTATAAACAATAGGCACAAATTCTTTTAATACTTTTTGCATGGAAAATCCAAACATATCTATTACTTTTTACTACTTTCTATAAAAGTGGATTTAGGTAGAGCCAGTTAATGAATCTTATCATATGCCTATGAGGCACATTTTAGGCGAAGACTTCCCTCCAGTCTCCTGCATTGGTACCCACAACCAGATCGGCAGAACTACTACCCACATGGCACAGCTGCCACAGCATCCCAATTGATAGTCCTCTGTCCTAAAATACCAGTATTAAAATGTGTGCCACTCAGCCCCCAGTGCGAGGAACAATTTTTTTTCATTTTTATAGGCAAGTACGAGGACAATTGGAAAACAATTGATTGCTGTCCTAAAATACTACTTTCTCCGTCCCGTAAAATTAGTCTTATATGAAATACGTACAACTTTCAAGCTAAAAAAAAATTCTCGGTAGCTATATCTGTCGGCTATATTTTCACTTCTCCCTAGCTTTACATTCACATATAGATGTAGTACATATTAATTAGTAATACATAGCTATATACAAATGTGCATAAATTAGGCGAAGACTTCCCTCCAGTCTCCTGCATTGGTACCCACAACGAGATCGGCAGAACTGCTACCCACATGGCACAGCATCCCAATTCATAGTCCTCTGTCCTAAAACGAACGAAAATGCTGGGGGTACCCCCAAGTAGCACCCCAAGTGCACACCCGGATGAGGTGGAACTGGGGAATAAAATCGTGGGGCCCACCTAAAACCCATTTGAAATTTGGGAATTACCCTTCCCCGGGAAATCCCTAAATCAAGTAAACCCAGATTTTCAAACAACGATCTCCTCCCACCATCATGCTCCAGTACCACTATTTTTGCCAAAAATCGATTTCGACCCACCACCCCAACGCCAGAACTAAATTTCAATCTGATGTTTGCTCCCTCTGTAACACCATTTCCAAACTAACTCCACCCGCCATCTCTGGCCACCAGTAACACAGCCCCATCTCCGGCCACCAGTGACCCCGCCCCCAAAACTCCATAAATTCCGACCAAACTTTGAAATCAAGAACAAAAAAAACAAAGGAAGCTATTATCATGTTCAAGCTATTATCATGTTCAAACCCTCTTAAATGTCAAACAAAACGTAAGATTAAATCTCTAATGTGGATGTTCCAAAAAGCCCTAATTTTGAGGTTTGGGAGTTTTGAAAAATTAGGGCAAATTGATTTTTATTAAAATCAAAGACTTGTTAGGAAGAAACAAAAACAGGCATGATTATTTCTTCCATCGATTTTGTAGAGAGATGGATTCAAATTCGATTTTGGAGAGAGGGAAAGAGAGAAGGGACTTCAATCCCAATTGCTGGCTTTGGAGGTTGGGGTGGCTACGATGGTGATTGCTGACAGAGGGAGCTAAAACGAGAGAGACATGGTGGCTGGAGAGATGGGGCGGCGTCACTGGTGGCCGGAGACAGCAGCGGCGTCCATGGTCGACGGGCGGAGGAAGACCAGAAGGGCTTTAATGGTGGTGGGGGGTTTTGAACAACTTGATGGCAATTAGTTTGGGGATCTACAGGTTCAAATTTCAAAGGGAAAAAATATTGGGTGGGCCCCACGTTTTTACCCAGTCAGCGCCATCTCGTTAGGGGTGTGTATTTGGGGTGCTACTTTGGGGTACCCATAGCAGGGTTCGTCCTAAAATACCAGTATTAAAATGTGTGCCACTCCGCCCCCAGTACGTGGAACAATTTTTTTCCCTTTTTATAGGCAAGTACGAAGACAATTGGAAAAAATTGATTGCTGTCCTAAAATACTACTCCCTCCGTCTCATTTTGTTTGTCAATTTTCGAAGATCGTGTCATCAGTCAAACGCTTATAACTTTTAATCCGTAATGTTTCTCATGATTTTGAAAACTTCGTATAATAAAACTCATCAAAAACTATCAAATGAGATCCATATTGAATATTTTTTCAAATTCATATTAAAAGATACAATTGAAATCGGACACAGTCTACTAAAAATGACAAACAAAATGAGACAGATGGAGTACTTTCTCCGTTCCGTAAAATTAGTCTTATATGAAAATACGTACAACTTTCAAGCCTAAAATATCGTACTTACTGAAATAGTTTTTTTTTTTCAATATAAATTTTCTTTGATAGTTGTTGATGAGATCATTTGAACGATGCAAAAAAAAAAAAATTATTAGAGTAAATGCATCATTTTTAAGTTTGATAATTGCACGTAGTTCCGCAAAAAACTAACTTTATGTAAAGTATTCATGTTAGGCAAATTCTAGAAATCACCCAATGGGTGGTCGGGTTTGTGTTTCACGCGCACAAAATGCAGTACTTTTCTCAATGCAATGTCAATTCCAATGTCAGGGTAGGAACTGAGATCTCAAAGCTATTAGCGAAAATGACAGCATTATCCCTATTCTTCTTTTACCATACCTCTTGGACTAAGACCCAAAATTTCAAGGGGTAGAGAATCATCCTGCTATAGGAAAAAAATATCAGTGCCGAGCAGGCATAGCTTCAACGCGTATTTTGGTTGTTCAAAAGTGTTTTGGACGATCCAGATTTGTGTCACTCTCTCTCTTCTTTCTCTATCCATTTTTTTCCCTTTAAAATCTAAACCGTCTAAAATACTTTCGGACGGGCGAGATGTGTATTTAGGCATCACGTAGGATGATGCCTGTTCGACACTGATTTTTTTTCCTCGAATAGATACCAAACCATAGCGTACAATACAAGTGCCGTGTGGGACCCATTTGTAAATTCTATACAAAATAATCTGAGCTACTAAATAATTTTGAAATATTTTTTTTAGTGTTCTTGTAAGAATAAGCTTAATTAGATATCTGTGAGCAGTTGACAAAATTTTTAACTTTTTAGAATTCGGGATCCTAACTTCTAAATGAAAAAAGTTAAAGGTAGGATGAAACAATTATACATATTCTAATTAAGCTGATTTTTTACATGACCAAACAAAAATTTATTGAACAGGTTGGATCATTTGCATGAGTCTCACACGCCGTCTATACAATATCTATATTCTATGCATCGGTACCCATAGTATTTATACAATATCTATATTCTATGTAGGAGAGCGTGGTTTTTTTAATTTTTTGCTAATACAGGATGTCCAAGGTCAGCTTACGTGCACCTCAGGATAACTCCTACAGCCCCTCCCACAGTCATGTCACACACTTACACGTGGGGGTGATGTGGTCCCAAGAGTTACTGACAAGAGGAATTAAACATGCAATTTTAAATGAGAATAAACCTCTAAGTCAGAAGTCAAATTACTTTTCCAATTCCTTGAGGTTGAGTTTTTTTTTTCCCCTCTAAACTACCTCCTTTGGGTAATAATCCGGATTATTGCCTCCTTTGGGTAATAATCCGGATTATTGGATTATTGGATTATTCGTTTGTCCTTATTAAAATTTTTTTTGCATCAAGATTTTGTGGGTTCTGAATTCCTCTCGACGAGACGAATCTAACAAGTATAAAATTATGGTCAAAACTCAAATTTTTTTGAATAAAGTCAAAATAGGTGGATTATTGGTCAATAGCCCTTGATTCCTGTGCCAAAACGAGGGGATTTTCAATTTGCATCGCCTTCTACTACCACGTGTTATAGCCAAGGCGAATTGCACCGCTGCTCACGCCGCCATATGTAGCTTCCACAACTAGCACACTTTCAGTTCAAGGAAAAAAAAAAAGAAAAGAAGAAAACCAGCACACTTATGTTCTTCACTACTTGTGAAGCAGTAGTTTCACAAGCAATGGAGAAGCATTTGAAAAATATATATATTTTTGTGAGGAAGCTCTCATAGGAAACTTCTTGTATATATATATATATATATATATTTTTTTTTTTTTTTAAATTTTTTTCGGAATGCATTTTTTTTTTTCAAATTTTGATAGGCCCAATTTGGTTTAACCATTCTTGACGTGGTTGAACGAAAATAAGCTTTTTTTTTTATTAAGGGACAGCAAAAAGTGAAAATGTTGTCACTTAAAAAGAAAAGGAGACTCTTTGTCCATTTGTTATAGTAATTGACTTGGTTCATATGGAGAAATGGCCCCTATGCTATCAATTACTCTTTTTATAAAACCAATTATGATACCCTATAAAATCTGGGGATCCTAATTCCAATGGGGACCCAAAACGAACTTCTTAATGCTCGCATTGCGTCCATGTCGTGCCATTGTCTCCCCCCTTTTCTATGCCCACAAATGATATACTAATTTGTCATTAGGTGTTCATTAAAAAAAAAACTATTTGCTTACAAGAGTTTGTGCTATTTTCCAGGTATTTAGATTACATAGCATTGATGGGCTAGTGCGACAGGAAGACGGCTCACATGATCTAGAGGCTATTTATATCCATTTAAATGTGCCTAAACCACTCCATAAGAGTTTGGAGTGATAGTTAAGTCCACATTTGTTTGATTGATTAATAAATTCTCACTTTTGTTTTGGCTAGAGGTTACTTGTTTTTGGTATATACTCTTCGATTTACTGTAACACTACAACAAAAATGATAAACCGTGACGAAATTCTGGTGACGAAATTAATTTTTGTCTCCTATATGACTATTTTGAGTGGAAAAATATAATTCGTCTCTAATTGGGAGGATAAACAAAAATAAAGGTGATGAAATTTTATTTCGTCTCTAAACTTGTGAAAGAATGGAATTTTTGGTGACGAAAATATTTTTTTCGTCACTAATATGTTCCCTCCACATCTTTTTGGTGACGAAAATATTTTTTTCCTTACTAATATGTTCCATCCTAGATGTAGGAAAATAATACGGATAGTACAAAGTACCTATTGCGGATTACACAAAATGCAAAAAATCGAATAGCTTGCTTTGCGAGGCCCTATATATACACATGTCCTGCACGAATTTTTGTTAACCCTTTCATGCAGATAAAGCACGGCTACTATAGTCCCTCACTAGTCTTCACACGTTTCAAATCCCTAGGGTTCTATTAATTCTTGACTTAGACTTTGTTATGCCTTCAAAATCGGATCCTCATGTGCATGAGATTAGTCGTTTAAAAATTCATCGAGGACAGATGGGTTATTGAATAAAGAAGCGCGATAAATATTAAAAGGGCCTTAGCAGTTAAAAAAGAGGTCTTATTCAGTACCAAAAAACTTCTCCATAAACTCACCCAGAAAATGCATCCCACAGGTAAAATCCACCCTGGGAAAGGTTTCCGATACCAAACACTTTCCCGTTAAAAAAGATCAAACGGGCATCAGGGTACATTATATACTGATGTCTCGGGTGGGAAACAAGCTAACCAACGGAAACACCACCCACCACCCGAATAATGGCAACTCCACCAAGCAGGAGTACTTCCAGTTCCTCCTACGCCACCGCAGAAACAATGTCATCTCTACCAATGGCCTCCGCTGTGAACTACCCATATCCGCTTGAAGTCAACGTGGCGAACTACGTCCCCCTAATGCTCGACGAAACAAACTACTCTGTGTGGAAACAACTAATGCTCAACTTAATCGAGAGTCATGAACTAGAAGGCTTCGTTGAAGGCACCATTCAGCCGCCGCCATTCCCGTTGGAGAAGCACAAGCAAGAAGAATACAGGTCGTGGAAGAGGTCTGATGGTCTAGTAAAGGGATGGATATTTGGGACGGTGGCTGAGGAAATACTGCTAACAAAGGTGCGCTTGAACACTGCTGGAGAGCTCGAGGAAGTGCTTAGCTCCTCCGATGAATCTGGTAATGCATTATCCTTACATTTTGCGTTTTATATTTTTTCTGTGTTAATTGTTAATGTAGGGTTGGTGTTGACTGTGCCATTTTAATTTAGTTGCCTTCGTATCTTTTGACTCGGAATCAAATAAACATAGTCCATTTTTTTTTTTTTTTGAAATGCTTTTTTTTGGATTTTAATTCGGTTTGAATTTAGGTAAAACTTTAGAGCATAAGCTCTAGTTTTCAATATAACTTCGATGAGAGATTCATTTTCTGACTTAGAGAACAAAACACTTCCAAATTGTTTTTTGCAATTAGTTAAGCGATAAGGTCGTAGCAGCAACACTACATTAATAGAAGCCATATTTTAAGCTGCAAGTTCATGCCTTTGTTTGCTGAGGTCGCAATTTCCAATTCAATCCATGAACCCAACCCAACTTGTCCACCTATAGGCTATAACCGAATCCAACTTGCCCATATTATAATATAGGTCATATATGGATTTAAAATGGGTTGTTTATTTTCTTGATGATTCATTGTCTCTTTCCTGCGAGCGTCGGTGTCAACGATTTAATTTGATAAAAAAGGGGTAGGACAAAATCCGGTGTCAACAAAATGTAGAAGATTGAACGTACATTTAGCTTCTTTAGAAAAAGATCGAAGTCTATAAATATCTTGGAAAAAGATAGATCCAGTGTCACGCCCCAAATCCGGGAGCATGACCGGCCGTGAACCAAGAAATAATTCTCGGAACACGAAGCCTATACAAAAAGAAAAAAATAAAAATAATAATTTTCACAACCCAAATAAATCAAACTGAATCCTGAATTATAAAATTAAATTGGAAACCGAAACCAACATTTTTGTAGTCAGTGAACAATATCTCAAATTCTCCATACTCCAAATTTATTAACTAAAATTCTAAAGAAACAAAAGTGCGGAAGCTGATTGACATGACTAAAAGAAAATAAAAATGCAAATGCCCTAGAGGTCCAAACGGTGGGTCCCGACACTATCTCAGAGTCCACTATGATGCTCCCCGAACTAACCTGAAAAGAATGCGGAATAAATCCGTCAGCTCACAGCTCAGTGAATAGTTAAGCATGCTATGGGTTAGAACACAACGTGACATACATTTTAAGGAATGATAGTGAGAGCTCCAAAGAAATGGTTTCAAGTAACAAAGGTCGGTGGCTCAACAAGTGGTATCAAGGAGACGAATTTCTGATTAACGATAACAGGAACGATAATTGATTCACAAAATGTGCATTCTTACCAATCAGCCAGTCCAAAATATACCAGAACAACAAACAATAATAAATAGGAGTCTGAACCAAATTATGTGGGAACTATAATAATAACAACCATCGCCAAATGCCAATTATTTTCTCAGAGCTTAACCCGTTGGATCCAATACCGAACTTAGAGTCACCTCAGGATGGCGCCTGGGTCTTTTCCCTAAGCCGATCCGGAATAGGGTCACAGGGTATTTCACAAGTCTTTTCCCTATCCGTTGAGCACTAGAGTCACAGGGTATTTCACAAGTCTTTTCCCTAGTGGCCAAAGTCACCTCAGGATGGCGCCTGGGACTTTCCCTTGGACTTTCACAAAAATATACATGGTCCCAAACACAAACGAACAACATTCCGGAGATATTATGGGATCAACAAATAGACAATAAGGAAATTAATATCAACCAATCAACATCAAATATTTCAATTAACCTTGTATGCCAAAAGGGTACGTCAATCATCAATAAATGTTCAACGAATAAGATAACATTTATTCATCACAACGAATAAAGAATCGGTCAAGAATTGATAGGCTCAAGAGGAATCCAAATGAAGGGATCACATGCTTAACCACTCACCTGGGTCCGACAAAAATGCAACTCGAACACGTCAAAAGAGACTAATCTGTACAAAATAGAAAATACAAAATAACTAACTATGCGGATAATATAACACTGATTATATAACTTAAGCTAGGAATATTTTTATCACCAAAGAACTCAATTAGCCCAAATTCTACATTGCTACAGTAACCCCTCAAAACCCAAATCACGTTTAAGCCAAAATCTTAATTACTCACCACCACATCAGTAGGCTATTCCTTTTCCTTTCTTCATTGCTTGTTTTCGTACAAAACACATGGCATATGTGCTGTCATTAATACTCCAAAAGAAAACAAAATACTAGCCTTCATGTGACCCAAAGAACTGTGTTCTATCTATCGAACCGTATTGAGAGCTAGCAATAGAAACAATAAAATAACTTGCATATACGTACCCAATGAAGGATGATAACAGGAGTAAGGTGATCTCCTCAGAAAAACCTTTACAAATCTAGTGCGGCTCTCCCTCGAAAGTGCTCATAATCTAACCCTAACAAACCAGCGTACTCTATTTAAGTGAAACTCTACAAAACTACCCACTAAACATAATGCTCCCTAATTATAGCTAACTAATTAATTAGATTATTATAAATAACGTACTGATTTATAATAAAAATGACCCACTGAATATAATCTTCTAAAATTAGATTTATACCCTCAAAACTGTAACAATGCCAATAATACCGACAAAAATAATTAAATAGAAACCGATCATAAAAGCTAAACGTATATGCCAAAAAATATTAATTAATTAATTAATTATTAGAAAAAGAAAAGTCAGGCCGTAACATCCTTCCCCCTTAAAAAAAAATTTCGTCCTCGAAATTTAGAAAAAAAAATTGTTACACTAAAACTTAACTCGTCCCACTAGGAAATTAAAACATGATACGCCTAGTAGATATATTAAAATGAGAAACACCTTGCCCTTGAGACGGATCAACATCTTTTCCTTTTCCCTTGCAACGAGAAGCTATATGTCCTGATTGACCACAACTATAACATAACTTTGGCGTGCCATCACAAGAATAACCATAATGAGATTTCCCACAACGATCACAAAATCGCTGACCCTGATTTCCCCCATTGAACGTCTTCTTATTAGAATTGCCACCCTCATTGTCCTTCCCTGGTTGCCACCACTCTCTAGTTCTCTTAAATTGATGCTCCCTGCTCATATTTTCCTCTTTTATATCATTCTCTGCTGTTAGGGCCTTAGTCACAAGTTCAGCTAATGTCTTAACATCAAGTAAAGAAACCCGTCCATGGATATCCGATCGAAGCCCTTTTAGAAAATACCACATTTTATCTTCTTCCTTTTCCACTTGTTTCCCTGCATACCTGGACAACTCATCAAATTTTCGTTGATATTCAGCCACTGTTAGACTCCCTTGTTCCAAATTAAGAAACTCAATGCGCTTTTGATTCTTAACTGCTGGTGGAATGTATTTGTCTTCAAAATCCTTCTTGAAAGCACTCCAAACTAATTCATTCTCTTTTCCCTTATATTTCTGCTTAGCCATACGCCACCAATGTTCTGCATCTCCTTCTAGCTTATATGTCGCCAATGATACCTTTTGTGTCTCAGAACAGCCCAAAATGTCAAAAATCTTTTCCATTCTTAGCAACCAAGCTTCAGCTTCAGATGGTTTATCAGACCCGATGAATGATGGAGGGGTTGTCTTCAAAAATCTATCCAAAACTGTACCCTTATCGAAAGTCATAGAATTTCCTGTTTGTGTCTGCTGTCCGGTGAACAATCCCACTAATGTCTGAATAGCCTGGTAAACAGCTGTGGGGTCAATAGGAGCTGTAGGTGGGACAGAATTGGCAACAACTTCTACAATTGGATCAGGAGTTGTTCCTGGGTCAACTATATCCTCGTGATCAGTGAGGGTTTCACTACCTCGGCCACGGCCTATTGGAATGGTACGACCACGGCCACGAGTTGCAGGAGTGGCTCGACCACGGCCACGATTTGAAGACCTCAAATTACGTCGTGTACGATCCATCACCCTAAACTGTTTGAAATATAATATGACAGACTATAAGCTAAATGCAAAACAAAACAAATAAATAGTAACTCACATGCCTATATGGCTTAAGACTCACAAGCCTATAGACTCAAAGTACCCCGGACCTCATCTAAGACAAGATGCAATGCAAAATGCAAGTTTAAAAATTTTGAACCTTAAGCTCTGATACCACAATTGTCACGCCCCAAATCCGGGAGCATGACCGGCCGTGAACCAAGAAATAATTCTCGGAACACGAAGCCTATACAAAAAGAAAAAAATAAAAATAATAATTTTCACAACCCAAATAAATCAAACTGAATCCTGAATTATAAAATTAAATTGGAAACCGAAACCAACATTTTTGTAGTCACTGAACAATATCTCAAATTCTCCATACTCCAAATTTATTAACTAAAATTCTAAAGAAACAAAAGTGCGGAAGCTGATTGACATGACTAAAAGAAAATAAAAATGCAAATGCCCTAGAGGTCCAAACGGTGGGTCCCGACACTATCTCAGAGTCCACTATGATGCTCCCCGAACTAACCTGAAAAGAATGCGGAATAAATCCGTCAGCTCACAGCTCAGTGAATAGTTAAGCATGCTATGGGTTAGAACACAACGTGACATACATTTTAAGGAATGATAGTGAGAGCTCCAAAGAAATGGTTTCAAGTAACAAAGGTCGGTGGCTCAACAAGTGGTATCAAGGAGACGAATTTCTGATTAACGATAACAGGAACGATAATTGATTCACAAAATGTGCATTCTTACCAATCAGCCAGTCCAAAATATACCAGAACAACAAACAATAATAAATAGGAGTCTGAACCAAATTATGTGGGAACTATAATAATAACAACCATCGCCAAATGCCAATTATTTTCTCAGAGCTTAACCCGTTGGATCCAATACCGAACTTAGAGTCACCTCAGGATGGCGCCTGGGTCTTTTCCCTAAGCCGATCCGGAATAGGGTCACAGGGTATTTCACAAGTCTTTTCCCTATCCGTTGAGCACTAGAGTCACAGGGTATTTCACAAGTCTTTTCCCTAGTGGCCAAAGTCACCTCGGGATGGCGCCCGGGACTTTCCTTGACTTTCACAAAAATATACATGGTCCCAAACACAAACGAACAACATTCCGGAGATATTATGGGATCAACAAATAGACAATAAGGAAATTAATATCAACCAATCAACATCAAATATTTCAATTAACCTTGTATGCCAAAAGGGTACGTCAATCATCAATAAATGTTCAACGAATAAGATAACATTTATTCATCACAACGAATAAAGAATCGGTCAAGAATTGATAGGCTCAAGAGGAATCCAAATGAAGGGATCACATGCTTAACCACTCACCTGGGTCCGACAAAAATGCAACTCGAACACGTCAAAAGAGACTAATCAGACAAAATAGAAAATACAAAATAACTAACTATATGGATAATATAACACTGATTATATAACTTAAGCTAGGAATATTTTTATCACCAAAGAACTCAATTAGCCCAAATTCTACATTGCTACAGTAACCCCTCAAAACCCAAATCACGTTTAAGCCAAAATCTTAATTACTCACCACCACATCAGTAGGCTATTCCTTTTCCTTTCTTCATTGCTTGTTTTCGTACAAAACACATGGCATATGTGCTGTCATTAATACTCCAAAAGAAAACAAAATACTAGCCTTCATGTGACCCAAAGAACTGTGTTCTATCTATCGAACCGTATTGAGAGCTAGCAATAGAAACAATAAAATAACTTGCATATACGTACCCAATGAAGGATGATAACAGGAGTAAGGTGATCTCCTCAGAAAAACCTTTACAAATCTAGTGCGGCTCTCCCTCGAAAGTGCTCATAATCTAACCCTAACAAACCAGCGTACTCTATTTAAGTGAAACTCTACAAAACTACCCACTAAACATAATGCTCCCTAATTATAGCTAACTAATTAATTAGATTATTATAAATAACGTCTTCGATTTATAATAAAAATGACCCACTGAATATAATCTTCTAAAATTAGATTTATACCCTCAAAATCGTAACAATGCCAATAATACCGACAAAAATAATTAAATAGAAACCGATCATAAAAGCTAAACGTATATGCCAAAAAATATTAATTAATTAATTAATTATTAGAAAAAGAAAAGTCAGGCCGTAACATCCAGAGGTGTGAGAAAAGTGGTGAGCAAGAAAAGGGGAGAGAGAGAAAGAAAGAGAAAAATGGGGTGCACAACACCCCCCCTGCGGGATCCAAACGAGAGCGCGATGAAGAGTCCTGTTGCTATGTGAGCATAACCTTTTTCTCCTGTCCGTGGATCTGTGCAACCTTTTTCTTTTGTGGTGCAGGAAAAGAGAGGTGTGTGTGAGAATATTGCGTGAGTGTCTGAGAGATAAAAATATAAGTGAGCTTGAGAGCTTGTGTTGGGTATTTCTTGTCTCAATGTACTCATCAAATATCAGTGCAAGTTGTTTCCTCTCCCGTAGAGGTAAGCATCGAGGCCGAACCACGTAAAATATTATGTATTCTTTGTGGTATGCATTTTTCGTCAAATTGTTGCACACAACCTTTACGTTATTGCAAAAGCTCAGTAGTTTGTTGCACACTTTCATTGTGAGTGGGATCGAGTCTTAATCTCAACACTACTCGTACAATAGCCTTATTTCTTTACAAAAAAAAAAAAGTAAAAATTCCATTGGCCATAAGCATCATAGTTGACAATTATTTAGTACAGTACAATTTTTACTAAAGAGGTGTATATTTGTGACGGTGACAGAGGAAATACTGCCGGAACTGGTGAGGTTGAAAACAGCTCGAGAGGTTTGGATTGCGCTCGAGAAGCCCGAGTCTATCGTACACGAAGCTGGTAATGCGGTCGACAAAGCCCCCTCTGAGTCCAAGTCTAGCGACAAAGCTGGTAATGCATTAAACTCTCATATTGCTTTTTATTTTTTTTCCCTATAAGTTAAAAGTAGTGTTGGTTTTGACTTTGTTTGTTCACTTAATTGGATACGTAGTTGTTATGCATGTATTCGTTTTACATGTTATTTGAGTAATCATTTCATAAGTTTATTTTGTTTTTTCTTAATAGAATTGTTGAATCCAATACCAGTTGGACTAGTTAACAATAGGCCACTTTGTATGTATCATTGGGCTTCAACAATAACAAATTTTAGAGCCTGAAACCCAAATTGAATCACTTGTTTGGGCTTCAAAAGATCTCTACACGGCCTAATATTGAAAATCATTGGGTTACCCCATTTTTAGGTGCCCTAGGGCTGGGCTCAATGGCCAGCCCTGATTATGACCAAGAGAAGGACTATTTTAGTTGATTTGGCTGATTTGTGGGTTTTTTCTTTTTGAACTGGGATTCTAATGTTCGTGGGATATGTTTGATTCATAGGATTCGTGGCTGTTGAATTGGGGGATTCTTCGTTCAGATCAAGGGATTGTAGTGCAGGGGGATAGAGCTTAATGCTCTAGTGTGAGAGTAGTGTTGGCAATCGGGGCGGGGCGGGATAGTACTATCCCCATTCCCGATCCCCGCCCCAATCCCCACGAAGATTGAATAGAGCCTTGTAGCTTCCTTTTGAAGAACCGGTCTACTTTTCAAAGACCACTCAAATATTGGCAGTTCAACCGATAACCCAATGAACCATTCACAAATTTATTGAACCGAACTGTATAAAACTTGAACTAAACAGCTGGCCACTTCAATGTAATGACATTAAAGAATTTACTGTACCCCACTCCTTTGGCATACTTGCGTACATCAATATCGGAACTTATTTGTCACGTATGTGCATATTATCTTCCACCTAATGGGCGTAGGTAGTATTAACTTTTAGTTGTTTGCATGTTAGTATTTATTATACTCCCTCCGTCCGGATTTGTTAGTCCACAAACATACTTTTTCAAGTCCTAAAATGTTTGTCCATTTTCAAAAGTCAAAGGATAAAGTATGAAAATTTTACTTTTTTGCCCCTTTTCTAAAACTTAAAATAACAACTCAAAAACTAATTTTTTTAAATAATGTGTATACATTTTTGAAATTTATTTTGCACCGTATTAAAGTTCTCAATGAGATCTATCAAACAAGATCCATATTGATAAAAAAAAAAAATTGTAATTACATTATTTTTTAGTTTGAAAATTGCACGTAGTTTCGTAGTGGATTATCAAATTAGAAAGGATGGAGTATTAAATGGAGGGATTGAGGTTAAAATAGGAAATTAACAAACTCAAAATATAATGGAAAAAAAGTTGGAATCCCCAAAACGGACCAACAAATCCGTACGGAGGGAGGATATATTATGGTAAATTTCGGAATTGTCCCTTGTATTAAAATTATCATATGCAATATGTTTATCCAAAAATGCAAACAAATATAATAATTTTCCACAGAAAGAGTGAATGCTGGTAAGTCAAATTGCAAACAAATAGATATCCAATTTTCCAAGAGGGATATGGAAGCTTTAATAGCATTAAAAAGTAAATTTAGCCTTAGGGTGAGTTCTCACCATGGTATTTTTGGTATTTTCAGTATTGTCCTATAAGTCATTATGTTCACATGCATCAATTAATTTGACAACTTGTAATCCGAGAATACCGTAGTGGAAGCTCACCCAAATGGAATGTGGACTTGGATTGTGCATTAATAAGGGATAGAACGAAAATTTTCAATTAATTATTGGCTGGAAACACAGTTCATGTTGATGTCATGGATTGGAAACAAAATGTATGGGGTTTCTTTTAGGACCAAGATTTAATTAATTCTAATTTTTTCTTAACATAAGCTTTAAAATTAAAAAAAGATCATATTCTAACAATTGAAAGAAGACAAATAATACTACAAGATTTTGATTATTCTCTTCGAGATGAATTGGATTATATATTTTAACGAAGTCTTAACAATTACAATTTCTTGAACCCAACATCCTCTATACAAACTTGAATTACAAATCTTTATACCTCTTTATTTCATGTCTATTTAAAATAGTTTTTCCTTTTCCTCTAAGAATTATTTACTTTCACTTCAAATCTAAATACTTTTTATATGTTATATTCGAAAAGTTAACTTGTACGATCCTCGGTTTATTTTTCCTAACATTTGGCGTATCTAGTATTTTTCTTCCGAAATGGAGGAGGAAATATAGAATGAGTTAAGAGTAAGAATTTCTTCAAAAAAGAGAAATAGTCAAATAGATGAACAAATTGAAAAATAGAAGATGGGTTGGAGATGTTCTCATAGTAGTCAAACCATACACATTAATTAGCTTAAGACTTGCCATTTAATTTGATATGATATCTCTGTATTGGTGATAGAATTTGAAGACAACGCAAGACGGTACTTACCCTTGTACAGAGCCGCCCGAAACGGTGACTGGGAAAACGCTGCCAAATTCTTAGAAGAAGAACCCAACGGAGTTCGGGATGCCATCACGTCCACAGATACAGCACTAATGTTGGCCGTCCGATCATCAAAGCGAAACCACTTCTTGAAGAAGCTACTGGATAAGATGTTGCCAGAGGATGTAGCACGGCGAGACAACTTTGGTCAAACTGCTCTCTACAAAGCAATGAGAAGCAGCAACAATGTTGCGGCAAAGTTGATGGTGGATAAAAACCCGGAGTTGCCCAATATTGTGAGAGCAGAGCCCAGCGAACTTGCTGTGCACTACGCGGCTCGGCAAGGGAATAGGGAGATGGTTAATTACTTGTTGGAAGTTACTAACCCGAATCTGTTCGAGGGACAACTGGGTGCTAATCTCTTGAATGATCTGGTTTTTGGTGAACTTTATGGTAAGTAATCTTTGTGAGTGTGAGATTTTGTTTACGCTCTGATGGTTGGAAAAAGTGGTGTGACGTCAGTGGAATATAGACATTAATATACCTTTTGATAATTGAAACCGGATCCTCTGCCCCCATTTCCCTGCCCCCGTCCTCTGCCCCCCATTTTCAGCGGTCAAGATTTCACTCGGTAATGGACGGTGCAGATCAAAAGTGCTGGCCTAAAATCTGGACCGTTGGTTGCCGAGATTGTGATGGATCCCACATTTTCTCCACTAATCAGGATGAGGATAACGTTCACCCTTGTTAAGTGAGTACAAACAAAATCACACTTAATGTTTGGTCTAAACTAAATTTTTGGGCTTTTTTTTTAAAATTTAATTTGTTACTTTTGCTTTAGGTTTTCTTATTCGCCGTGGCAAGAGAAATTTAGAAGGTAAAAATTAAATAGACAACTCTAAAAGTTCACTATTAACCAAAATAATGTAAAATAGCCCAATTTTTTTAAAAAGTAAATCATGGTCAACCTAAAGGAACCGGGGGCCTTGTAATGAGGGGACTCACTACAGGGTGTATAGTGAGTATCTGAGCCGTCCATTGCGATAATCAACCGTTCAGATATGTAGACATACCACATAAATTTTTATCCAGATTAAATTTTCAGGTTATTTACCTAATTTTACGTACTTCTATAATTTACCTTTTTATCCTTTCATTATGATATGCAGACATATTTGCGTATTTAGTTCCCTGACTTAGAGGAAATGTATTAATTTTGATTACCTATAATTACGGGGTTTTCATTTGTAATGGAGATAATCAAAACGTGTGAATTAATGTAACTGCTTTCAAAGTGTTATGATTCCATCCCAAAATAAACTGCTTTCAAAGTCATGCTTTCAATTTTCAAGTGACTATTATTGGAAACTTTGTTGTACAGATATTGCTTCAACTTTCCTTAAACGCTACCCAAAGTTGGCATCTATGAGACCCACTCCGTTAATAGAGATCGGCTATCACCTTACTTCATTCCGTAGTGGGATCTGCTTAAACTTTTTTCAGCGCTTAATATATTCTGGTAAGTAGTCTCTTCATTTCTGAAAACTAGTCTTGACAAGGAAAGGCTAAAGTATACCCTTTTATGATCCCACAATCATAACATGTTACGCTTTTTTAAGGTAAATGTTATACCATTGAGTGATTATTATTATACCATTGAGAGGCCATTGTTATGACGGGGGATACCGTTAAAAAAAAAAAAAAAAAAAATTACTGGAACAATGTTATTCCATTTTGAAAATGTTATACCATGAGGCCATTGTTTTGAAAAATATTGAGTATGATATGGTGAAACTAATATGTCATTTTGTAGTTTGAAAATGTTACGCCATTCTGTGATTATGTTACGCCCTATTAAAATTAATGCTATGACATCAACTGGTTAATGATATAAGGACATACCATAGCATTTCGTTTCTTGACATAGATGATGCATACAAGATTAATGTTATTTTCAAATAACAATGTTTTGTGATGTCATGTAGGTATTCCTCTGAAATTAGAAGGAAATGCAAACAAGCCTGTAGGAAGGGACGTTGAGAATTCTGCAGAGAGCATCGTTTCTCCTTTGTGTTTTTGTTAGACTTTTTCCTACTAATCTCATTTAACCATTTACATTACATGGTAGCATTTCAGGACTTGCACCTATGAATCTGTTGGGATAAATAGTAAAAACTAGTGACTTTTACTTAGTTTTTGGAATGGGGTTGTTATTTAGCTAAATACCAAAAAAAGCGAAATTGCTCATACTGAGATTTTGCCCTGGGCCTCCATATAAGGTTCAGGCCGCCCCTGAACCCTTTCGTTCCCTAGCAAATTTGAAATAGCCCTTTCACCAACTTATATATATCTGATTTTGGAAGTTGTGTTATGCAGTGAGCCAAAAGTTGCAAGCGATGTTTTGGGATGTCGCTGAAAAGCTTGGTATTGACTAAATAATTGCACGTCCATGTGTATGTATGTGCACATTCCCACTATCCAGGACAATTAATTGTTGATTCATTTGAAATATATGCAGTGCCAACAATTAAGTCCGTACGGGAAACAAAACTGAAACGCCACAAAGCACTCATGTTCGTCAAACACCTTTGCGAGGAGGTTCTGAAATCCGGATCCTCAAAAGCGGATAGCATCTTCTATGACTCACTGGTAAAAGCAGCGGCCTTGGGGACTTCCGAGATCGTGGAAGAAATCGTGGAGGTGTTCCCCTCTGCACTTTACTTAAAGGAGAATGGGAAGGGGCAATCCTTATTCCAAATCGCAATTGAAAACCGCCGGGAGAATGTTTTCAACCTCATATACCAGCTGGATGAGACCCAGAACTTTTTTTTGTCATTGAGGGATAATTACCGAAACAACGCGCTGCACACAACTGGGAACTTTGGAGCTCAGCAACAACTTTCACTCCAAGCAAATGTGGCCGGTGCGGCTCTACAGATGCAGCGTGAGCTACAATGGTTTAAGGTAATATTCTACTATTCAGATTTTGTCCACACTCACCAAATGAGAGTGCATACTATCCTCACTTTTATTGCTTCTTTCTAACTTAGATCCCACCAAGATTAACCATGGTTAGCATTAAAAGCAAATAAATATGGAAGCAATACAGTATCTACTTAACTATTAAGAGTAAGAACAGATTTTCTGACCCATAGATTTAGGTAGATTTTATGAAAATCTCATAAAATGAGCATTTTATGGAGAGGTGATAAAATGAAGTTGTTTTCCCAATTGATAAAATGTACTCCCTCCGTCCCTTTTTAAGTGTTGACATTTCCATTTTGGGCTGTCCCTTAATAAGTGTGTGTTTTGAAAAGTTAATGGGTAAAAGTTTGTAGAATTATCATTTTGCCCTTTTGAAAAATTAGTGGATAAAAAGTTAATGGGTATGGGTGAAGGATAATTTTGGAAAGTGGAAGTAAAAGTTGATGTGGAAAGTGAAAAAATTGATGTGAAAGGTGTAATGATGATGTTTTTTTAATAAGTTAGATTTACGAAGCAACACATTTAAAAAGGGACGGAGGGAGTAGTAGTTTTCCTATAGATTTTAGGAGGATTTTATAAATATCTCATAAAATGACTTTTACATTTTATGTGTTGAGATTGGAGTGTCATAAAATGTGAAATTTTATGTACCTAAAATCTATTGGAGAACAAGGCCTTTCGTTTGTTTGTGATTTTAACTTGGTTAAGCATTTGATTCAATATTCCTATTAGTCTTTCTCGTATAATGTCAAGTTGAACTTTAGGGAATTTTTTCGTGGAGCTTTTGTATATTGATTCAATCACAGGGCTAAACATGAGTGCAATTTTGTTCACCCTCCTTAAAAGAGGGTGAACAAAATCCTCTTTCCTATTGGTTGAATTGGTGTGGGTTCCACCACAAAATGATGTCATGCTTACTTCTGTAATACACTTTTGGTAAGCATGACATCACTTTGTGGTGGGACCCACATGTTTCAACCAATAAGAGAGAGGATTTTGTTCACCCTCTTTTAACAAGGGTGAACAAAATTGCTCTCGCTAAACATGCTATTTCAAGACAGATATTACAACTAGAACAGAAAAAATAAAATAATAGCACACTTAACTAGTATTTGGCATAAAATCGAAGCACTGATTCCTTCTGTTGCCATGATAATTTTCCAAATCAATCTCAACAAATCACTCTAGCGAGTTTTTCACGCCATGCGTTGTCGGGAATAATTTTCCAAATACTAATTAAGTTGACTCGCTATTACTTCCATATTTATTGGCTTTTAATTAATGCTCACTACGGTTAAAACATGAAACATTTGAAACATTTATAGCACAAGGGATTTGCATGTGGTTAGATAGCAGTCTCAAGGACGTGAAACATTTGAATCCATGTATAACGCTATGATTTGATTTTCAGACGCGTTACATAATCTATTTTATGAAAATGATCAACTTAATTTAGACAAATTAAAAAAGTAAATTAGAGTATCACCACTCAATTAGAGTCCTTTCGGCTGCCCTTCTCATCAGGGACTCCGTTTAGGTTGCTCTAAGTATCACCACTCAATTAGAGTCCTTCCAGTTGCCCTTCTCATATGGGGCTCCGTTTAGGTTGCTCTAAGTATCGCCACTCAATTAGAATCCTTCAGGCTGCCCTTCTCCTCATTGACTCCATTTACGTTGCTCTAAACATCGTTACTCTAGTAGCTAGAGTCCTTCTCATCTGGGACTCTGTTTAGGTTGCTCTAAGTATCGCCACTCAATTAGAATCCTTCAGGCTGCCCTTCTCCGCATTGACTCCATTTACATTGCTCTAAACATCGTCACTCTAGTAGAGTCCTTCTGGTTGACCTTCTCCTCGAGGACTCCTTTTAGGTTACTTTAAATATCACCGGGTCCATTCAGGCCACCAATTTCCCAGGGGTTCCTACTAGGCTACCCATAACCCTATCATCGTTAATTATTATTAATTATAGTGCATAGGATAGATGCTACCAGTGTGGATGAAGACCAACATTCACAAGTTGCAGAGAATGTTCTTCTACTGGAAATTGAAACAGATGAGAAGTTAAATGATATCAATTTTAATGATTCGTTTTTTAAAACTAAGATGATAGCTATGGATTCTGATATTGATGACTGTGATCTTTTCTCGGCTGACCCTCTAATTAAGTAGGTGGATTACATTCGCCATAAGAAGAAACACCAGACCAGTACAGGAAAATGTAGGAATCCTATATGCTTCAAAACACAACATAAACGCATAGAGTAAATAGAAAAACACCCCTAACTCAAAGATTGAGCTCCAACAAGTGTAGATCAAGATCAAAAATGTAAATCCTAGCTCTAAATCAACTCCAACTGAAAATCACCCATTCCAAACGAAAGCAATCAAGACCCGGGCTTCAAACGACTTGATTATGCATGGGGGTGAATGGATCTATGAAGTGGTTGAGTGAGTGAGGTGAATTCGAGCGAGATTGTGGAAAGTTTTTTAAAGAGAGAGGGAGAAGAGAGGGGCCGGCTATGGTGGGAGGGAGGGGAAATGAAATTTTCTCTCTCTCACCCTTTATTTACTACAGAATTGTCTAATTACACTACACACCCCTCTAGTTACTAATGTGTTCCAATTTAACCCAACTTCAAATCAAATCACACATTAACCCACTTTCCCACTTCAAAAGTAATTTCATAAAATTTCCCAACTTATATTCGAAAATGTTTTTGTGAAAATCCGGGTCTTTATAGATATCAAGAGAACTCTAGATACAAAGCAATTATGGTTCAAATCAAGCTCAAAACATGAAAATTCAATAGATTCAAGGGGTGTTCTTGAGTTCAACCTCAAGTTCAATACAAAACCCAATTCTATGGATTCCAACGCCTACAAACCGAAATTAAACAACAAAAATCATGGAATCAAACATAGGAAAGCATGAATTACCAAGAAATGACTTCAATTAACCAAGCCTACTCCTGTCTTTCTCTTCTTTTTCTTCTTCTTCACGTTTCCCTCTCTCCCTCTCTCTCTCTCTCTCGCTCACAGATGGAATAGATAAGAACGTAGAAGAGAAAATATTCGGTGTATGCAAGCCCACGTACTCCAAACATAATGAACATCCAATTAACTTGATACTCCGCAAAATTAGCTAGGACCCAACACGTACTTAGTGTTAGAAGGCTAAGATATATCTACCTTCAATTTCGGAGTTAGGAGTGAATGGAAATGTGGTGGATGAGTGCTTGAAGTTGAAGATACTATGAAAACCATTGAAGGGGGTTATTTGGTGATGGGGATGGAGTGCTTGAGTAGCTACTAGTAATGTGAGGGTAGTGTGTCACAAATTTGAAGCGTATTCAGGGATAGAAGCTCTAATTAAGAAAACCCACTTCTAGTTTCTCTCAATTGCTAACCTTTCACTCATGCTAACTCTTCACTAATTTTCAGTTAAAGAGTGTGGACATGTGAGCTTTGATTAAATAGAGTCGAGGTCGATAGGATGGGAAGAGGTGACAATTTGCATGTAATATACTTGGGCTGGCTGGGCAATGCAAGTAAAGATGAGAGAATGATTGCTATAGGGGTGGTAGTAGCAGCCTTGCATGGGCTTTCTCCGCTGAAGAATGCAAAGATGGAGTGGGAGAATATTGGGTTGATGGGACTATACCTGTGACGACCCGACTTTTTAAACACCTCAAAATCACTAATCTTTCAAATTTCTCAAATTATACAACAAAGCTCCAAAAATTACAATAGCTCTAAAATCCTCAAAATGATAGCTATGACTTCTCCAAATAGCATCTCAATCTAATCCTCCGAATTCTCCAATTCTACCCACCACTTACTTGCTTTTCACCTAAAAAATATAAAATGGCCGGGAAGTATGTGGAATACAAGGACAATAAATATTGCTCGACATAAAGATGTTCACAATAATCGACGATAGCAAATCAAAGTGAAGCATAAATCATTTCCAGCCTCTTCCCTAACTCATTTCAATAGCACGCCAAACACCATTGGGGTCAAATTCGTGTGTCCCCTTTCGGGCCATATAAAAGTATACTGAATTTCCCTTAGGAAAATCAATCATATTTCCTTACTCATTTCTACCCGATGGGCTTGCAAGTGTACCAATCTGTTCCATAGTTTTCAGGCAAATATTTTCTGTGTCACGTCACAAGATGCGACAATAACTGAATCAATAAACTTAGAGATCAAAAGAGTACAAACATGAAAGAATCAAAGAACACTCTTTGCAAAGAAATTTAACGAGGAATGCATTGCACACTACCTGATACCTTAAATTACGATCATGGCCGTAGAGTACATAAATCTTGGCCGTAGAGTACATATCCCATTGTGATCAAGCTCCATCATGCCATCAGGTTCCAAATCAAAGCATTTTTTTTCCTTTTTGTAACTCTAAAAGAGACCAGTGTTTCCTTTCACTCCAGTACTGTTAATGTTTTTGTCATCCAAGTATAATTCTAGCTCATGACAAAAACTCACCGACTCAAATAAATTCCATGGCTTACTCACATTCCACCTTGTAGTCTCCAATCTTATCTTTGATAACATACTAGAAGAAACTCCAACTTTCTATTTAAAGATTAAGGGAAAATACATAATTCAACTATATTTACTTTAAATAAAAATTCGGGGTGTTACAATACCTTACTTCTTCACATGGGAGGGTACTGTTGGAGGAAGATGAGTGGTGGTGCATGATAAGGTTTTAGGTGTATGTTAGGCACACTTGGGGTGTAAGTTAGAAATAGAGTACGACTATAGCTTTAATCCTTTGTTAGTGTTAGTCAACTAGGCCCAGTTGTTAGGGTGGAGGTTGGGTTAATAATGTGCAGCTAGGTCAAAGCACTGTCACCGGATTAGTCCATGGATTAGTCCATAATGTTAAAATTAAGTATGAAATTAGAGATTAAAATACGAATGTTATAAATTTGGAATATTACACCATGAGTTCACTTTGAAATCCACAAGGAAGAAAGAGGGAAACTATGAAATAATTTTAACTGTACATTAATTATGCAATATAGGGTGGAGACCAAGGAAAACATTAATTGGAAACCGAGACTATAAGAAAAAGAAAATTTAAATCTTACCAAACTAAATTAGAAATATGCAAAACAAAGAGCACTAAATGAGATCCTCTAACAACATAATTCCTATTCTAAACTTTTCCAAAACAAGGCTTCTTCTCTGAGTTGAGATGGTCCAATTGCACCAAGAAATTATCCACAACTTGTTCTACATCAATTTATCCATTAGTAGTTGACTCTTATTCAATTTATTTTTCCAATTCACTGTCAAAGCATACTTTGCGGGAAATTTGTGCAATTGGATAAAAAATACAACAGTGCATTTTGGTACTCGAATAATTTAGAGTCTTTGTTTTATAAGCAAAGAAAGTAACATTTCATGTTTTTCCCTTTGTTTTGATGGGATCAGTCATGTTCTGGACTGTAACCTAAATGAGATTCTTGTTTTGCTGGGTTGTAACCTAACTCATCTCCTTATGGAGTGCCTTTTCGTTCTCTAAGTTCTATATTATTCCGAATTACCTAAAAAAAAAAAAACAAGAGAGAGGAGAGAAATATAAACCAAAGTAGTTGGCAAAAAAACCAGCAAAACTAAAAACTACACACCAAAATTCTCAAATGCCAAAACACCTGGAGTCCATTTTCTCCCCTAAGTTCACCCCTTGAGTTGTATCCTAGCGTCCATACCCCACGAAACTCATTGTCTCATTCCCAATATTGCAAATAATGCAAACACGATACCACAAAACTTCCTAAATTTTTTTGTCCAAAATGACCTTTTGGACAGCCAACCGGTTGGCTAGGGGGAGAAAATTTTGGAAACGCACAAAAATTACACGAAATAATTCACATGATTGCATGTTTCATTGCATAACACATATCCACACTTAACATAGTGCAGGAGCAAAAAAAAAAAATGCAGCTTTGAAATCCTATTTCCTCTTAATTATTGGTTTATACTCCTAAGCACATTTGACACTACCCCACAAATCGATTAAGCTTAAAATGCAACATTTTTCAGGTAAGCCGAATATGACTCAAATCGAAAGTGCTATAGTGAAATTCACCATTTGTTAATGGACCAACCTACACTTCTTTAGGATGAATTTAGTCTCTTAACTATGCATTATTTTGTAGATTATTTTGTATTTTATTTTGGCAATTGTAAATGAATTGTTCCTAATGTAGAAAAAACTCTAAATGCAGGCCGTAGAAAAACTCTTGAATCCTGTAAATAAATCTGCGAGGAACAATGAGAACAAAACCCCTCAAGACGTATTCACCGAGACACACAAGGACCTAGTCAAGAAAGGAGAGAAGTGGATGAAAGACACCGCAACTTCGTGCACAATTGTGGCAGCTCTTATCGTCACAGTGGTGTTTGCGGCCGCCATCACTGTGCCGGGTGGGATCAACGGCAACAGCGGCCTCCCGATCTTCTTGGAAAACGGAGTCTTTGTCCTGTTCGGCGTGTTTGACGCACTTGCCCTCTTCTCCTCAACAACTTCCTTGCTGATGTTCTTGTCCATCTTCACGTCGCGTTACGGGGAACAAGATTTTTTGTATTCCTTACCCAAGAAGTTGATTATTGGGATGGTGACTTTGTTCCTGTCCATTATATCCATGATGATTGCATTTGGTGCAACACTAAAAATTGTGTTTGGGTACAAAAGGGCGTGGGTTGTCATTCCTGTAGTTGTACTATCCTTTGTGCCCATCACCCTTTTTTGTTTGTTGCAGTTTCCATTACTACTTGATATGATCCGATCCACTTACTTCCCGAACATATTCGGAAAAAGAAGTAACCGCATTTTGTTCTAAATAGGAGACGAAATGAGGTGGGTATTCAATTTCGGCTTTTATCTTTAAACTACTCATCTTATCATTCTATCCAAAGATAAGCTTGACTGAAGTTCTTGACACACAAGGTTTGTGTGTGATAGAGAGTAATATGTGTGAGTTGAGATAGTGATATTTTGTAAAGGTTTGTACTCTTTGAATTTTATGATTGAATAATAAAATCTTGAGTGTGCGATTGTGTATCTGAGTGAGTATTGACTGGAATATCGAGGGTTCAAATCACTCGCTTGCCTTATCCATGTAGCGATATCAAATCCAGAAGTGAGAAGCATTTAAGTACTGTGCAAACACGGGCCATAATTATGGAACCCTTAAAATGGTATTGTGAATCTTATCATTATTTGCAGTGAAAGAGAATGTAATAATAGACTTGGATGTGCCCTAACATTGCTCTTAACAAAATAACGAGGTGGCATCAAACATAGTTGCTATTTTCTTGTTTCAACCAAAAATATTTTCTTGGAAAAAGTTTTCCTATTTTATGTGTTTAGTTGCTCAAAAGGTGGTTAAAACATTTTTCTTATAAATAGTTTTCTCTTCCAGGAAAAGGCTACAATACGCACCCCTTATTTCGATGTGTTTGATAAACACCCTTATAAAAGTTACAATTTTTTTGTAAAAGTCACGATTTTTTTTATAAAAGTTACGAGACACCAAAATGTTACGAATCATATTGCTGAAAAGTTACGAAAAACTAAAAAATATTACGATTGCCACTAGGTAGACACAATTTGGACCATAAAATAGGTGCATATAGTACACACCTTTAATGGGCCGGTGTGTATCGTAGCCATTTCTCTTCTAGGAAAACACAAAAAATGACTTACCATATTTATGATTGTAAGTCATTTTACGAACCTCGCGTTTGGTTAAGGTGATATTGCAATTTGAAGTCTATGTTGCTCCTTGCCAATGCAATATAAATTCCATCTCTCTCTCTCTCTCTCTCTCTCTCTCTCTCTCTCTCTCTCTCTCTCTCTCTCTCTCTCTCTCTCTCTCTCTCTCTCTCTCTCTCTCTCTCTCTCTCTCTTTGAGCTTCTCTGCTTATGTCTATATATGTTCCTTAGTTCAATGCTTTTTATATCAATATTAGTGAGGGGCCCGCGGGCATTGCCCGCGACTTTGATTGTATAAGAACAATAAAATTAGTAATAGAGAGGGAGACCAACAACATAGAACTAATTTTAGGAAAGAGAAGCAAAAATCAGGAACCAATATAAGGAAGATTAAGATAGAACCATTTTCAAGGGACATCTACAATATAGAACCGGAGAAGCAGTTTCAAGGTGGAGCAGCATAAAGATGTAAACATTGATCATTTGTTTCGCCAACAAAGTTGTTACCTTGTAGATTTCTAGATTGACTTTGTACAAGTATGTTTCTACCAAAAAAGGTCACACCACAAAAGAAGCTTTCAACTTGCTAACATATAGTAGTTTCATAGACTGACTTTGCACAAGCATATTGCTGCCAAAAATATTACCAAGCCTTCTCAGAACGTCGATGACAAAAGGTTCTTTACCTTCTTCTACCAATTTGCTGACTTGTAGTAGTTTCTTAGACTGACTTTGCACAAGCATATTGCTGCCAAAAATATTACAAAGCGTTGATGACAAAAGCTTCCTTACCTATTTCAGGTGGAAAAAAACATAAGCTAGACAAACAAAAGTTAGTTTGCTTCGTGCAAATCAATTTGCAGTACGTTTCAAAGATGTTCCTTACGTAATTTAGACCCAAAAACATTAGAAGTTAGACAAACAAAAGCTTACTTTCTTTGCGCTAATCAACTTTTAGCAGCTTCTTTGTTGTTGCTTTGGTAGGCTCTGCTTTATGAGAAGGTTAACCAACTGTGGATGTGTCATCGTTAGGAAGTGGTCCAATGTTGAATTGTAAGATTTTTCTTCCATGAGACGGATACAGATGTGGTATGAGTTACAGAGTTTGGTATTCATCAATTTTCAATGTTGGGAAAGCTTTTGCTAAGACTTTTCCATCCTTCATCATGGGTAAAATGCAATTAGTATAACACAGAAGAAATGGTCACAAAGCAACTGTGTTTCATCAATTTAAGGCCATCAACTGAGAAAAATATTGTAGCAGTCATCAAACCAGTTTTGTCCCTTAGTTCAACTTGGAATCGAGCTCTATCCAATAGTGAATTTTCTTTTAAGTTAAGGTACAGGAAAATAGAATGAAATAGAAAATCAAATATTGGTCTAGATATTTAGCTTTATCTTGGCTGTGCTACAACGTCTTTCTCGTTACAGTGAATATAATGGAACATGGTTTGATATTTTGCATTGATTGAGTTGTTACAGCTAGAACAAGCCATGTACCAAATTTTTTTATTGAAAGATGCGATAAATATTTCAGCTTTTACCCAATACTTGCTTTGTTTAACCTGTCATAGAATAGTTGTAACAGGCTATTCATAATTTAAAATATAGAAAGTAACTATTGTTGAAGATTATAAATCAGATGCTTACAAAGTCTACAGAGAAAAGAGAGAGGAGTTTTTGGACTTAGAGAAAACTTACAAGGGTAAACTTGTCATTTTATTATTTTCGTTTACGGTGTAAGGGTTTTTTCCCATTTCTCATAAATGAGGGGGTCTTTATGGATGCTTTTAAACGTTAGGGATCTCCATGGAAAAGTGAATTAGATGAGGGGATCTCCGTGGAATTTAACCATTACTAAATGCAACGGGTGGGACTTCTCTTCTTCTTCTTCTCAATCTTCTGGGGATTCGTCCCTCTTCAACGCCATATTTGCGTTGTTAACGTTCAATGCTTATCAAAGAACGTTCCTCGGGCATGAACCGTCTCTCCTCCTATTACTTTGCCCGAAGAGCAGGCGACCTACCGATGGAGCTTGTGCTCCCAACAATGAACAATCTTCACCAGTACCATCACATATTGGATGGGAGGACTCAAACCATCGCTAGTCATATATTTAATAACACTCTTGATCATCCTCTTCAATGTACTAGTCTCTTAGGCCTCGTTTGATTCAGGTATTGGGAGCCTGGGATAGGATTAAATGCGCAGAATCCTGCCTAATCCCCTGTTTGATTCCCACAAAGGTGCCTGGGATTAACAATCCTGGGACTAAAATTATCCCTATATGTATGGTACTATGCAATCCCATGGGGGGGGTGGGACTACCAATCCCGGATAAAACACACGGGAGTTTGTCGGCCCTTTTATTACAAAATTGCCATTGAAATGATTTTGCCCCAGATCGTCTTCTCCAGTTCTTCCTCGCTACTCAAACCCATTTCTTCCCCAGATCATCTTCTTCAGTTCTTCCCCAGATCGTCTTCCCCAAATCGATTTCGTCGGACTTCTTCTCGCGTCCTCGTCGACCAGAGTTGTTGATTGATTTCGTCAGAGATAAGCCGGTACTTCATCGTCTCTCTTTCTCTCTCTCTCGTTTTCTCTCATTCTCTCTCTTGTTCTCGATCTCTCTCTTGTGGATCGATTTCATTTTTAAGGATGCTGAAAAGATTGAGTCAACAGATTGGGGTTATTCAGATCTCTCTCTCTCGTCTTTTGATTTCGTTTTTCGATGACCATGGCACCAAATGAACCTGGGATACCAAATTACCAACATCATGGAAAATTTCGATGAAATTGTGTTTCTCGTATTACCAATTTTGCACCATGGACCTGGGATACCAAATTACCCAAATGAACCTGGGATACCAATTCCAGATATTGTGTTTGTAGAATTTGTATGGTATTTGTAGAATTTTGATTTCGTCAACAGATTGGGGTTCTTCACAATTCCATTTCTTTAGAAATTTGGTTTGCTGTGATTGGGGTTCTTAAGATTGGAATTGGTTTGAGAGAGAGAGAGAGAGAATCCTGATGTTAATTCCGAAATTTAGTTTAGCGAACCAAACGTAGGATTGCCCAAAACATGGGATATCCCGATATTAATCCTGAAAAAATCAAACATGGGATTGTATGAGATTCAGGACTAAATTAGTCCCAGGACAAATAATCCAGGACTACTAGTCCCAGGACTATCAATCCTGCCAATTTTAGTCCGCGAATCAAACGAGGCCTTAGGGACTTGGACTAGCACTCGGTGCAATCCTAATGTACGTAAAGCAAGCCACAACCTTAGCTTCCGTGCGCGCGTGACCATGCTAATGTTATTATTACTAGTCGGTGGATACTACATTCAGCGCATCCCGGGTTTTATAGCATGGTTGAAGTACATGTCATTTAGCCATTAGTGTTACAAACTTCTGGTGAGGGTTCAGTACTCGGCCACTGAAGTGTACGAGTGCGGATCAGGGGTGACATGCCGGATATTGGATTTTCCGAACATAAGGTGTTTGGCTATTGATGATATGGGCTGGAACGTCGTGGCTGCCGCCAAACATTTTCGGTGATTGGGAGGGCACATGATTGGATTCCACGCGGATACCAACTTAATTGGGACGGATTTTCATTCAAGCTATGATGATGCTTTCACCAATTCCTTTTTAATCTCTTTGAAACTGTGGGGGTCCGGATAAACCGAACACCGTATCTGCGTAAAGAGACACCTCTTTGATAGTCGCCGAGAGATTATCATAGAGGGACTCTTCGGATAAAGGACTCGACATTCACAAAAGGAACATATTGGGGGTTTAGCCCACTGCTCCGGATACGCCGAGCAGTTACTCACCTTTCAAAGACACCGCCATGTATAATCGCCGAGAGCTAAACATAGAGGGACTCTTCGGAAAGCGTGATTCGACTCGATTGAGAGAAGCATAATGGGGGCTTCGGATTACTGTCTCGGTAAAGTACCGAAGGCTATCGAACATTTGACTTGTTCACGACCTTTCAGGGTTGATTTCAGAAGACCTCGGGACGTATCTGAGGGGTGACTTAAACTGACCCTATGATTCGAGAATGTTCCAAAAGGATGAAGGCTGAGTCAGCAGAGCAGTTAATGCGGTCTGTGCCCGTAACAAACTATGACCATGACAGGTGACGCCACCCGAGCGGTTACGACACGTGTCACATCTCTACTGGAGGCGTGTGCCTGCAGAATATTCTTTCGGGCTCGTCACCGTGACGTCAGCCAACCGGTTATGCCACGTGACGAGCACAGCTGTGCCTGGAGGCCAAACCAGGGCTCACCTATAAAAGGTAGACTTGATCACATGAGAAAGGTACGCAATACTCTCCCTAAAAAACCCTAGATCTACTCTTTGTCTTCCCCATTCACTTACTTGACCGTCGGAGTACCGTTCTGGGCTCCAAGGTCCAGTCCGGTGCTAACGGTTCGTTGAGTGTGTAGGTCTAGGCACGACTCGAGAGCAAAGACATCATCTCCGCCATTGATCATCGCCTGAAGAGATCTCCGGAGAAAGAGGCCGGGCTCCATAGAAACATTTCAAGATTAACAAAATCTCCCACACCGACACCCCACCGACAGAAAACATTTAGAATAAGAGAGACATCAATAAATCAATTGAAGCAAATAAAGGAGAAAGATATTCCCAAGTTGACTAGATCAGCTTGATTAAAAGTCCATTTCAATCTTATAAATTGACTTTGACATTCTACTTGTAGTTAGATTGTCGTTGTAACTAACATGTTTTTTTTTTTTTTTTTCCGTCAATCGTACTTGTACACTTCAGTGGCAGTATTGAACCCTCACCGGAAATTTGTAACAGTAATGGCTAAATGACATGTATTTCAACCATGCTATAAAACTCGAGATGCGCTAAATGTAGTATCCACCGACTGGTAAAAACACTAGCAAGGTCATGCGCGGACAGGGATGGAGCTAGAGGGGGGCCAGTAGGGGCGGTCGCCCCTGCAAGGAAAACAAAAAACCTCTAGTATTACATAGAAAAAACTAATTTTCCTATGAATTATATAGGCTCGCCCCTGCAAAGTATTTTGGATAAAACATTCGCCCCTGCGTAGTGAAATTCCTGGCTCCGTCCCTGTGCGCGGAAGCTAAGGTTGTGGCTTGTTTTAAGTCATTAGGATTGCACCGAGTGCTAGTCCCCGTCCCTGAGAGACAAGCACATTGAAGAGGATGATCAAGAGTGTTATTAAATATGTGACAATGCGATGGTTTGAGTCCTCCCATCCAATATGTGATGGTACTGGTGAAGATAGTAGGGAGCACAAGCTCCATCGGTAGGTCGCCTACTCTTCGGGCAAAGTAATAGGAGGAGAGACGGTTCATGCCCAAGGAACGTTCTTTGATAAGCATTGAGCGTTCTTTAGGGAACGCAAATATGGCGTTGAAGAGAGGGACGAATCTCCAGAAGATTGAGAACAAGAAGAAGAGAAGTCCCACCCGTTGCCTTTGGTAACGGTTAAATTCCACGGAGACCCCCTCATCTATTTCACTTTTCCATGGAGATCCCCTAATGTTTAAAAGCATCCATAAAGACCACCTCATCTATGCAAAATGGAAAAAAAAAAAAAACCCTTACATCGTAAACGAAAATAATAAAATGACAAATTTACCCTTGTAAGATTTCTCTAAGTCCAAAAACTCCTCTCTCTTTCTCTATGGACTTTTTGTCTCCCAAACTGGTTCCCCCTCTCTCCCAACGATTCACAAGCTGGATCCTCCACAGCGACTGGATGTTCAACTCACTACCTCCAAACATGTTCCTTCTTCTCTCAATTCCATCAACGAGAATAGCAACAACAATGTCGATCGATTTCAAAAAATCCCCAAGCCAATCCCTGTAATTCCAATTGTAGCAGCCGGCGGATCAGGGGGGTCTCATCACCCTCGGCTGTGTCCCCCCGAGAGGATGACGGTCCACAGGGGGGTCCCCCCCTACGTGCTACGAAGCACCGAGGGAAGCTTCCCCCGGCAAGTATAGGCTCGGCCAGACTCTCACCTCGGGAGACCGCGCCGGGAACGGTCGGAAGCGCCTTCGTGGTCGTGTTCCCGAGGGTACCCCGGCCTGAGTCGATTGACCTCGGTACCGGGGCGGGTCGCGTCAGGTGGCAGGAGGGCTCGATCGAGGCACCTCCTGACAGTCTGAGTGGCGCATTAATGCGCTCAACCACCCCACGTGCACTGCATCATGGCAAGCCACCAACCCTGCAAACCTACACCTGCAGGGGGGTGAGGGATTTGATTGATAGGTACGTTAAGGGCACGTGACGCCTCTGGGAGCGCGACGGCCGAGGCGCCACTTGAGGGGCATACGTCGATCCATGCATTCAATGCGATGTCAGGGACGGGGCACGTGAGGCCCCCAAAGGGCGTGCCGGACACGCGCTCCCTCGCCTATAAGTATGCCCCTCACCCCCATTATACACGGATCCTCTCCTCACAACTCTCTCTCTCTCTACATTTAGCTATAAGCTACACTTTCTCTCTCTAGTTCTCTACTATACTTCTCCCACCGTCGCTGACTTAGTCATCGGAATACCATCCCGGACCACCACCGTCCGGGCTTGGTACTAATGTGGTTGCTCTCTTGGTGCAGGTCCCATTCCGGCGTACCCCAGCAGCTCCAGCACCCCTCTCCGACGAGTCCCTAGGGACCAAGTGAGGTTCAGCCCAGCTCCTCCCCCCTCAGTGCAATTCCAAACGGGAAGAGAGGTCGGTCCGGTGAAGCAGCTCCCCCACACCAACTATCCATTTGCCAATGGAATCCGAACTCAAAGACCTGAAACCTGACCCTGTCAACGACGGCGGCTCCACCAAGGACGAACGTCCCCTCCTCAAAGCCAATGCTCCTCCATCCCACAACCACTAGTCTCAAGCGCGACCATCGATGAAATGGAGAAGAAGTGCGCTGCTACGTGTACGAAAATCGCGTTTCCTACTCTGCTTCCGGTTCGGGAGGCGGTGGGACGATACTGGTGGTGTATTACTTGGTGAATCAAAATGGGAAGAGTCACTTTTTTTGTCATTAATTTACCGACCACTCAATCTCGGTGGAGGTTTTGCTTGCAAATCGTTACGGCAAGAAAAAGTCTGTTCATCATAATCACAAAGGGGCCAATTAGAATCCATGAAATTAAACAACTAATTTGATTTAACAAGTGAACTTGAAGATAAAGTAATTTTTATTGCATACCTCTCGAGGACTTATTCTATGATTTCTTGCAATGGATAATGGCGCCCTGGATCCCATCCTGCTGCAGAACCAGCGAATTGTATATTTACTCGCCGCCTCCACCGGCCTGGCTAAGAGTGGACAGAGAGGCAGTAGGGGTGGCGCTGGTCTCTGTTTTTTCCAATTCGTTGTTGGGTTTTTTTTTTTTTTTTTTGGGGAGAGGCGGTAGGAATGGAAAAAACCCTTTACTCGGCGCCAGAATTTGAGTAAGCTCGAAATTTCCATGATTGGGAGAGCCAGTGCAGAGGGGGGGCTAATACTGGGAGCAGAGGAGATTTGATGAAAATGGATCCTTTATGCCATCATCTAAAATTCTAAACCCTCAAATGATCCAGGATAGTGAAGGGCATTTTCGTCAGAAAAATACGTAACTTTCATTGTACAAACGGTTATGTAACAAAAGGAGTCGATCTAGATAATGTTGATAGATGACGGGGTATTTATAGATGCTTTCGAACGTTAGGGGGCCTCCGTGGAAAAGTGAAATAGGTGAGGGGGTCTCCGTGAAATTTATCTTTTAGTAACAACAGAAACAAACACGTTCAAACAGAATCTAATCTCACTTTGGTTCTTAAAAGACCTTCAATTTTCCCAATCTAGTCCAACCTGATCTTGTATATGTGATGTAGAAGAAATCAGAATGCCACCATAAAAGCCCCGAAAGAATCGAGACGGTCATGACTTTGGAAAATTCTCAAACCACAAATGTCCGATCAACATAATTTTTGGCAAGGATGATATTCATACCAAAACCGACAAAATGAATGACTTAGATTGAAAAAAAAATTGGGTTGAAACTCACCCTATTTAGCGGTGTGTTTGAGAAGTGTGCAAGTAAAATTACCCGCACATTACAGTCGATGCCCCCTCGTTATTTTGTTAAGAGCTATACTGGGACACATCCAAGTCTATTTTTACATTTTCTTTCACAAGTAATAGTAAGAACCACAATACTACTCCCTTTCTTCCCTTTTTAGTGTAGACATTTCTATTTTGGGTTGTCCTTTATAAATGTGTGTTCTGAAAAATTAATGGATACAAGTTTGTACAATTATAATTTTGTCCTTTTGAAAAGTTAGTGGGAAAAGAGTTAAAGGGTAAAAGTGGAGGATAATTTTGGAAAGTGGAGATAAAAGTTAATGTAAAAAGTGTAAAGTGGAGGTAATGACGTTGGAATTTACGAAGCAGCACACTTAAAAAGGGACACATGAAATTCTATTTAAGAGTCCCATAATTATGGCCTGTGTTTGCACAATGCTAAAATGCTTCCCACTTATGGCTTTGATACCACTACATGGACAAGGCAAGAGAGGGATTTGAACCCTCGATATTCCTGTCAATACTAAACCAGATATAGATACACAGTCGCACACTCAAGATTTTATTATTCAATCACAAAATTCAAGAACTTCAGTTGGGTACAAAACTTCACTTAATCGTTACCGGCCCCAACACATGACACCCCAGAACACCCAATCAAGCTTATCTAGAAAGATTGACAAGATCAGTAGTTTAAAAATAAATGTCGAAATTGAATTCCCACCTCATTTTGTCTCCACTTTAGAACAAAATACGATTACTTCTTTTCCTAAATATGCCTGGGTAGTAAGTGGATCGGATCATATCAAGTAGTAACGGAAACTGCAGTAAAGCAAAAAGGGTGATGGGCACAGAGGATAATACCACTACAGGAATGACAACCCACTCCTTTTTGTACCCGAACACAATTTTTAATGTTGCACCAAATGCAATCATCATGAATATAATGGACAAGAACAGAGTCACAAGCCCAATAATCAACTTCCTAGGTAAGGAATACAAAAATCCTGTTCCCCGTAGCGCGCTGTGAAGATAGACAAGAACATCAGCAAGGAAGCTGTTGAGGAGAACAGGGCAAGTGCGTCGAACACGCTGAACAGGACAAAGACTCTGTCGTTCAAGAAGATCGATCGGGAGGCCATTGTTGTTGATCTCGCCCGGCACAGTGATGGCGGCCGCAAACACCACTGTGACAATAAGAGCTGCCACGATTGTGCACGAACTTGCGGTGTCTTTCATCCACTTCTCTCCTTTCTCAACTAGATCGTTGTGTGTCTCAGTGAATACGTCTTGAGGGGTTTTGTCCTCGTTGTTCCTGGCATATCTATTTCGAGGATGTAAGAGTTTTTCTACGGCCTGCATTTAGAAGTGGATGAATTGGAAAAGTGTAAGAATCATTTGTTTTCTAGCATTTGGAACAATTTATTTACTATTGCCAAAATAGAATACCGAATAATCTACAAAATAATACATGATTAAGACAATAAATTCATCCTAAAGAATTGTTGGTTGATCCATTAACAAATGTGGATTTGAATCACATGGTTAATAATCCTAAAAATGTTGCATTGTAAGCTTAATTAATTTGTGGGGTAGTGTCGAGTGCGGTACGAGTGGGTATAAATTCATCCTAGAGCAATAGGCTCTAGGTGTTTTGGCTTTTGGGAATTTTGGTATGTAGTTTTTAGTTTGGCTAGTTTCTTGCCAACTACTTTGGTTTTTATTTCTCCTTTCTCTTGTAATATTTACTTTACTAATGAAATGTTACTTTCTTTGCTTATAAAACAAAAACTCTAAATTATTCGAGGACCAAAATACACTGTTATATTGTTTATCCAATTGCAAAATATTTCCGACACAGTATGCTTAAGGATTGGAAAAATAAATTGAATAAGAGTAAAACGATAATTGATAAATTGATGTAAAAAGTTGATGAGAATTTCTTAGTGCAATTGGACCATCTCAAGTCAAAGAAGAAGGACCTTGTTTTAGAAAGTTTAGTATTTGAATTATGTTGTTGAAGGATCTAATTTAGTGCTGTTTGTTTTGCATGTTTCTAATTTAGTTTTGGTTACCTTCGTCTTTAGTGGGTTTTTTTTAAATTTTTTTTTATTTTGAATCCAAAATTCTTAATTACTTTCAAAAAATTTCTTGTCCAGATTGGAAACAAAAAATTCAGGCCTTCGTTGTAAAAATGTCCAAAAAAATAAGTCAAATACTTTCAACGGTATGAATATATATGATTACAACAAATGGTGAACATTATCCTCACTTTATTTAATACGTAGCTCTTTCTAAGTTTCAAGTACCGCCATGTTTAACCATAGCGAGCATTAAAAGCAATAAAATATGGAAGTAATACTGAGTCAACTTAATTAGTATATGAAAAATTATTTCCTGCAACGCACGGAGTAAAAAATGCGCTAGAGTACTTTGTTGAGATTGAGATTTGGAAAATTATCATGGCAACAGAAGGAATCAGGTGCTTCGATTTTTTGCCCAATAGTTTAGTGTTATTTCATTCTTCGTCTGTTCGATCTAGATGTAATATTGATCCTCAAATAACATGTTAAGCAAAATGGGTCAGAAAATCTGTTCGAAACTTCAAATTTTTTGGTGTAATTTTCCAAATAATTAAGTAGATTCTGTATTACTTCCATATTTGTTTGCTTTTAATGCTAGCCATGGTTAATCTTGGTGGGATCTAAGAGTTAGAAAGAAGCAATAAAAGTGAGGATAATATTCACTCTCATTTGGTGAGCGTGGACAAAATCGGACTTGTACAGACATGCACTAATAGTTCAATAGAATATTACCTTAAACCATTGTAGCTCACGCTGCATTTGTAGAGCCGCACCGGCCACACTCGCTTGGAGTGAGAGTTGTTGCCGAGAGGCAAAGTTCCCAGCTGTGTGCAGCGCATTGTTTTTGAACTTATCGCTCGTGGACAAAAAATAGTCCTGGTTCTCATCCATCTGGTATATGAGGTTGAAAACATTCTCCTGACGGTTTTCAATTGCGATTTGTAATAAGTATTGCCCCCTCTGATATGTGAAGTAAAATGCACTGGGGAACACAACCAAGATTTCTTCCACGATTTCGGAAATCCCCATGGTCGCCGCATTCAGCAGCAGGCCACGGAAGATGTTACCCGCTTTTGAAGATCTCACTACCTCCTGACAAAGGCGTTTGACAAGGTTGAGTGCTTGGTGGTGAATCAGTTTGGTTTCCCGTACAGACTTAATCGTTGGTACTGCATTTCAAATGAATCGACAATTAATGGTTCTGGATAGTGGGAATGTCTACAAACATACAGATGGACGTGCAATTTTTTAGTAAATACCAAACTTTTCAGCAACATCCCAAATCATTGCATGCAACTTTTGGCTCACTGCATAAAACAACTTCAAATATCAGAAACATATAAGAGGGCGGAACTTGGAAGGGCTATTTCACATTTTGCTAGCGAAGGAAACGGTTCAGGGCCGGGCTGCCTGAACCTTATATGTATGAAAGGCCCAGGGAGAAATCTCAATATGAGGACTTTTGCTTTTTGAATATTCAAATTCAATATGTACTATTCAAAATAATTTTTCTTTACGTTAAATGGAATTTATAATTTGAGCTTTACAAACTAAGTTTTTGAATCACTATATTGTAAATAACTGATTGACTTTTGATTATTAAGACAAAATTGAATCAGGGACCCTGCTTTTTGCCCAAAACGACGTCTTTCTGGGCATTTTCTTGGTGCGCCTTCAAAGCTTCCAAGGGTCTTGTTTGGAGAGTTAGTTTTGGGGTTCAATTTTAGGGGATTTAGGCTCTTTGGTGGATGGTATAGTTGGTTGAGGCACTTGGATTTAGACATTTCGGGTTTAGGCTCTTTGGGTTTAGGGTTTAGGTATTGGGTATAGGGTTTAGGCATTTTGACGGGTTCCATTTTAGGGTTAGGCTCCTTGGGGTAAGATATAGTTAGTTTAGGCACTTGGATTTAGGAACTCCGATTTTAGGGTTTAGGCATTGGGTTTAGGTTTAAGCACTTTGAGAAATTAACTCTCCAAACAGGGCCCTTGGAAGTTTTGTATGTGCACCAAGAAAATGTCCTAAATAACGTCGTTTAGGGTGAATAGCAGAGTTTTCGGACCCAAAAATTCAAGCCACCAATCAACGATGACGGCATGAGTTTCACAATTCTGTGTTTAACCAAGTTTTTCTTAGCTTTATGTTGTTGTTGTTGTTGTTGTTGTTGTTGTTAGGACCATAGGCCACATTCTTTCTGTATTGGCAAATCTCACGACAAAACACACATTTAGGTGTATCCCTATTATCGAGTTGTACTTTTTATTTTTAGATGCGTCTGTTTAAGATCGTTGAAGGAAATCAATGTGTAATTGTGTCTATGTTTTGATGTAAGTCAAGGGTGTCGAGTTTTAGGGCCATATATAGTGTTTTCAGCAAAGTGCTCGAGCAAAAACATCCAGCAACTAATCTGCCAGAAAAGTGCTCGAACAACTCGAAATGTGCTCGAGCAAGAGAGTCTGCAGCTTATAAATACAGCAGCTAGGGTTTCAAAAAAGGGACGTCTTTTATAGCCACCACATGAACGTGAGAAATTTAGAGAAGAGGGAGGGGCTGTTCCTTTGAGTCTTGGAGCACAACTAATGCATCGTTGATCAACGCAATTAACTCCAAGAAGTTTTTCCGCAATCTTTATTCAATCTTTTAATACTTTTCCAGTGGATTTTTGGAAGCTTCTCGGAGGGCTTGAGTGATTCAAGGCTTGCGGCAATCAAACACTTGGTGTGATGAACGTGGATTATGCAATCGGTTCTTGGGTCAATTGAGAGGAATTTCAATTGTAAGTATAGGTCGATTGTAATTGCACAATGGTTCCTTTAGTGTTTTGATTCCTTCCCGTGATTTTTACCCTATTCGGGGTTTTCCACGTATATCGCTTCTTCGTTTATTTTTAATTCCTATTATTGCTTTGATTATTCGACTGCTAGCAAAATAGGATTTTTCAGTTGTTGTTGGTATTTAGCTAAATAATATCCCTATTCAAAAAACTAAGAAAAAGGCCTCGATGGCCTAGCCATTGGGCCGATGGAAGTCAGTAGTGTTGTTTTACTACTCGAGAGCTAGGGAACAGATTCATAGGTACAAGTCCTAAAATGCTACCATTGTAAATGGTTAAATGAGATTAGGAGGAAAAAGTCTTTAGCAATAATTCAAAGGAGAAATGACGTCCTCTGCAGAATTCTCAATGTCCCTTCTCACAAGCTTCTTTGCATTTGCTTCTAATTTCAAAGGAATACCTACACGACATCACAAAATATTGTTATTTGAAAACAACGTTAATCTTATACACATCATCTATGTCAAGAAGGGAAACACTATGGTATATATGCCAACACTTGTCCGGAGATAAAGTATCCCCGTAAATCATTAACCACTCGATGTCATAGCATTAATAATAGGGCGTAACATAACAAAAATTACAAAATGACATAACATTTTCAAACTACAAAATGACAACATTTTCACCATATCATGCATAATATTTTTCAAATTGGAATAACATTTTCATAGTCACTTTTTGTACGGTATCTTCCGTCATAACACTGGCCTCTCAAGGGTATAATATTAATCACCTATAACATTTGCCGTAAAATGCCATAACATGTTATAATTGTGAGATCATAAGAGGATATACTTTAGCCTTTCCTTGTCAAGAATGATTTTCAAAAATGAGGAGGCCACTTACCAGAATATATCAAGCGCTGAAAGAAGTTCAAGTGGGTTCCACTACGGAATGAAGTACGGCGATTGATTATCCCCAATAATGGACTGGGTTCCATAGATGCTAACTTTGGGTAGCGTTGAAGGAAAGTTGAAGCCATGTCTGTACAATAAAGTTTCTAATAATAAGTCATTTGACTTTTTGGGTTTTGTATCTATTCAAAAAGAACCCGACTATGTGTACGCACGTTTGCGTACGGATCACGTACGTACACCACACGGGGGCCCCATTGCGGCCCCCAAAAAAATTTCAAAAAAATACCATAAATTTTAAAATATTATTTTAGGGGGCCCCGTAAAAAATCAGCTCAATTGGATATCGGCAAGTATGTTTTCTAGATTCACAGGGACGAAACAGCAGATTCGTCCCTGTGAATCTAGAAAACATACTTGCCGATATCCAATTGAGCTGATTTTTTACGGGGCCCCCTAAAATAATATTTTAAAATTTATGGTATTTTTTTAGAATTTTTTTGGGGCCCGCAGTGGGCCCCCCGCGTGCGTACGTACACAATCCGTGTACAATTCTTGCGTACACGTAGAATTTTTGATTCAAAAAATTGTGTAAGTTTTGCGTCAAACTTTAATTTTATGGATTATTGATAAGTCTCGATGAGAGGAATTGGAAAAGTAAAAATTATGATAAAAACCTAATTATTTTGGAAAAAATCTAAAAGAATTGGGTTTATGTCATAATTTTTTACTTTTTTGATTTCTCTCGTCGAGACGAATCAATAATCCAAAACCATAAAGCCGAGTGACTTATTTTGGGAAACAAGGAAATCAAGTAGAAATTAAACACATTTGAACTAATTAATATACTTACCAAAAAAGAAGGAAAAAAAATATTAATTGGACAATCTCCTATTACCAACAATTATTTACGTGTTGCGTTTCTTAATTTTGTTAATTAAATATCAATTGTGATATGTTATGCACAATCTCAATTCAGATAATAACAAAAATTTGAATTCCAAGCCGTTTATTTTGGGATGGAATTATAATCTCCATTACTACCAGAAAACAAAAAAACTAATTATTGGTAATCTTAATTAATTAAATTCCTCTATCCTCTAAGTTAGAAACTAAAAATGCAAATTCGTATGCATATCATAATGAAAGGATAAAAGGTCAATTACATGATAAAAGGCAATTACATGTAAAATTATGTAAAGACAACCTCAAAAAGTGGCCAGGATAAAAATTTACCTGGTATGCCTAATTAGGTTGACCATGATTTACTTTTATTTTTTGTTTGATTCGCTGCTATTCCAGTCGAATAAGTTAAATAGATCAATCTTTATTTATTTCACTTATTTACTTTAATTGAACTTAAGATTCAAAAAACTTCTTCCTTACCCAAATCATTAAGATCACTATGAATTCCAACAACTTTATGAAGAAAATGTGACCAATTAACCAACCAGTAAATAAGAAAAACTAAAGCAAAAGTAACAAATTAAATTTAAAAAAGAGCCCAAAAAATTAGTTTAGACCAAACATTGAGTGTGATTTTGTTTACACTCATTTGATGAGGGTGAACGCTACCCTCATTAGGACAAACATTATCCTCATAAGGATTAGTGGAAAAAGTGTGAGGTACACCACAAACTAACCTCATTATTACGTATTAATGTGTATTCATCTATAGACTCCGCACTTTTTCCACCAAATAAGAGTGAGGTTAATGTTCATCCTGATTCAATGACGGTGAAGAAAAGCACACCCACAAACATTTACTTACCATAAAGTTCACCATAAATCAGACAACGGAAGAGTGCAGCACCCAGTTGTCCCTCAAACGGATTCGGGTCCCCGTCCAGTTTAGTAACTTCCCACAAGTACTCAACCAACTCCCTATTCCCTCTTATAGCCGCTAAGTGCACAGCAAGTTCTCCATACTGGTCCTCAATGTTTGGCAACTCTGGGTTTTTCTCCACCAGTAACTTGGCCGCCACATTGTTGCCGCTTGCCACTGCTTTGTGGAGGGCAGTCTTACCAACGTTGTCCGTCCGCGCTACTTCCTCTGGCGACATCCTCTCCATAAGCTTCTTCAAGAAGTGGTTTCGCTTTGACGATCGGACGACCAACGCGAGTGCCGTTTCTGAGCTAAATGTGATGGGGTCCCGAACTGCATCGGGTTCTTTTGTAAAGAATTTGGTGGCGCTTTCCCAGTCACTGATTCGGATGGCCCTGTACAAGGACAAGTACCGACTCGCGATCATTGTTGCCCTTTCGTCTTCACATTCTGTCACCAATACAGAGATATCATATCAAATAAAAAAAGAAAAGAAGATGTTCTAAGGAGAGACAAAGATGGAGTGAAGGAGCTAGTCTGTCCCTTGAAAAACTGATACGTATCGCCCATATGTGACGTATCGGCCGATATTTAAATCCTAGGTCGGAAGTGAGTATTACGTATAAAAAAAAGTATTAGATTTGGAGTGAAAGTAAATAATGCTTGGAGGAAAAGGAACTATTTAAAATAGAGATGAAATAAAGAGATATAAAGATTTTTAATTGAAATATGTTGAGAGGATTTTGGCGTAGAACAGGCATTCTACACTAAAGCAGACCAATTTTACCAGGCACACTAAAAAAATGCAGCATCCCTAAAAGAAAACCACAAGCCAGGGCCGGAATTAGGAAGTGGGGGCTGGTGGCAGCGTGGCACGTACGGGTCACCTCCGTTCTTAATCTCCCACTAATACATGTATTTTTGGATTATTCTGTACTGTAAATCTTCGAACGCAAATGTTTCTTGAATATTAAATACTCCTCCATTTTAAAAAACATTGTCTGGTCACCAAAAGAAAGCTCAAAATAAATGCATTTTGGTTCAAAGAATTTCTTACTTTTCTCCGAAAAATATATACTACTATCAATAGAAGAAATTTATATAAAAAAAATGTATATTTTCTCGGTTTAATAGATGAAACATTTTTGTTTTCAAACAGTGACAATATATTGGTGTAGGTGATGGTTCTTGCTACAGTCAAATAATGATGAACTGGAGAGGTATGGATAGTCAACAGTAAAGACACAGTACAGAAAGAGAATAGGAAGGTCTAGAGGAAAGGGTGAAGAATAAGAGCAGGTGTGCACAGAAAGACTAAGGCAGTGGATTGCTCTCAGTCTAATCTGTAATACCCTTGGTGACCTAGGAGATGGGGACCGATTTACAGAGAGAATTTTCCCCTCTCAATCAGTGGTTTCCCTTCTCTCTAGGATGACATATGCTCTGCCAAGATTTTCACCAACCTCTGGGCACTGAAAGGGAATGTCCCATATTTATAGGCACCTTGGACCAATGATGAGGTGTCAGGCTGTTGCCCTATAATATGATAACACGTGTCCTTTCCGTACAACCTGGCCGTACGGGTGACGTCATCACCGCGCAGCTGACCCGCGCGGTGACGAGCCATTCCCCCGCGCAGCGATCTCATTGTTCTTAGCCACCAAGCCATTAGATCTCCCTTATTCCCGTTAGGGCAAGGTCGTGACCTGTTCGGTCGCGCCTATACCGCAGCCAAGCCTCAGGGGGCCCCGGGGTCCTGCCTTTAGACCGCAACAGGTATAATTACCTGGGCTAAGTTCGACTAGTTTCTCGCCCATGTTCTGGGCTGCACTAGCCGTTTGGGCCATGGGCTTTTCTCCTGTTCGGATGGCTCATGATTACCCAAGCACCGCCCTTACTAGGCTTGGAGTGCGCGCCGCGGAGGCGCCATGCACGAGAGGGTCCCGCGCCAGTGGCCCCCTTCATGCCCGCGTTAGTGGCCCCACCGCGCGGATTCCTCCGGGGTGAGAGCCACGTGTCGCGCAGAAATCGTGCCACATGGATGACACATGTCATGATCCCAATGGTGGGTCAACGTTGACTTTAGTCAACGGGGGGTCTCGCGCTGACCTCCCCTACAATGGCCCCCACGTGCGTGTGGGACACGTAGGCGCGTGGCGTGTCATCCACGCGCTTTCCCACGCGCGCGTGACGTCAGTGCGTTATTTGTTTTCTGACAACTTTTCGGCTGCCTGACGCGACGGGTCATGGGCGCCTATTCGGTTCATCCGAGGTCATCATTACTGGTGACGCTTTGTCTCCGACGTGATGTTTCATTGCGACCGTTTGAGGGCCCCCCTCCTCTCCTTATAAATACTTCCAACGTTACCATTTTCGCCACTCCTGCTTTCTCGATAAAAAAAAAACCAGAGCTCTCGACTTCTGCATTTTTGCAATCTCAAGTTATTCTGCAAGTCTCTTCTTCGTCCGAACCTCTTCTTCTTTCATTACTTTCCATCCCTTCTCAAAACATGACTCGTGGTGAGCAAGTTACAGGGGGCAGGCCTACCGTTCCGGCCGGCCCAGTCCCTCCGCCGGATCAGTGGCGTAGGGCTCCTTATTTGCATGGCAAGAACGACCCTTTCTGGAAGAAGGTGGAGTCTTATGCTCCAGTGGGGATCGAATTAGACAATGTCTTATGCATCCGACCGGAGGTGCCAATCGAAGATGGCGACATGGTTCCCCCTTCCTCTATTTCTCGTCTTCGCGTGGAGAGGGGTGATTTTCCTCTTTCTGCGGTTCAGTATTCTTCTCTCTCTGCACCCCCCCGTTGGTTGGAATGAGTGGGTGAACGACGTACTCGGGGACACTGATTATAGGAGGATTCTGGAGCGTTCTCACGTGCTGGAGCCCATCAAGATTTCCCAGGTCCTGACGCTGAACAGGAGGAACGAGAATATTGATTTCTTGGTATCTCAGTGGAGTGTGGATACCCACACCTTTGTGTTCCCATGGGGTGAGTTTGGTCCCACCCTCCAGGACACCAGCGCGCTCCTCCACCTTTCCCTCCGCGGCAGGCAAGAGTTTGAACCCAGCAAGTCTGGGACTAGTGATCAAGAGTCGGTGGCTAGACTAAAGTTAGCCTACAAGGCCGCGGGCCACAGGGGCTCACAATGGGATAGGAGTGGGAGCAGGAGGATCATGACCGATCCGAAGAAGACATCATGGGGGTCTTGGCTACGGTATTTTTTCAAGGATCTCCAGCCTCCGTCCTCTGGGAACGCGGAGCGCGAGGCCATCGACGGCCCGGAGTATAGAGGTGACTTGTATTTACCCGCCTTTATCGCCTTCTTCCTTTCGTTCTTTGTATTTCCGGACTTTCCTGTTGACGCACCTAGTGAGTGTGTCTTCTTTCTTGCGGTGAGGATCGCGCAAGGGGATAGGTTCCCGCTGGGCCCTCTATTTTTAGGGCACTTATACCAGCAACTGGACCGCCTGTCCGCGGATTTGGAGCGCTCTGTGGGCCGTTATGACATCACTTCTATGGTGCACACTCAGTTTTTAATTGCACTGGTTTACGAGCATTTCCCTATTGTTGCTCCAAAAGCCAGGAAGTTTCCCACGCAGGTGTCCAAGCCGGTCCGGGATAGTAGGGGCCGCCATGTCAGGGAGGACGACGGCCACCAGCGGTATACTCTCGAAGGTCACTTGTGGCCCATTATCCTTCGCTGGAACAATTCGGCCACCACAAAGCTCTGGGAGGAATTCATGGATGACGAGTCTCATTTTCGTCCGCGCCCTTATACCCAGACCTTGGATGGCATCTGCAACTATATTCCTGACATCCCGGGGGAGGTTGATTTTTCTGACCCCAGTCTGTCGCACCGTAACCTTCTTGCTAGCGCGTATTGCATGAGCCGCCCGGCCTTCTTGCCCGCGATCGGAGTTGAAAACTGGTAGACAATGGTATATAGGCCTGACAGGGTCGCGCGTCAGCTGGGGTATGATTTAGTGGTACCGGGGGCCGGGCCAGAGCCTCTGGAATTCTCAGCTGCTTTCAACCGTCTACTTTGGCGGAGGAACCTGGATTCCTTTTACGCTTTTGTACAAGGTGAGGCCATCCCAGCTGCCCCGCGTGTTGTGTTCAAGCCTGACTTCACTCTCCACTCCCCCAAGTCCCAAAATACTGACTAGCGCGGAGTGCGGAGTCGCTGGGCCCTGAAGGGTGATACTGCTGTTGCGCCTTCAGAGGCTCGTGTAGTTGCACCGCTTTCGGCTGTGCGGGTCACCAGAGCCCGGGCAAGAGCCCAAACATCTTCCGTGGAGGAAGAAGCTGAGCGGCCACTTACCCGTCGTAGGCTGCTCAATGTATGTGTTATCCTTTTGTTGAATTCTTTTACTACATCATTTTGTACTTGTTATTTTATACTTATTCATTTATTTGCTTTATTCCCAGGCGACGACTCGTGAGCGCGTCATAGCCTCGCCGGAGCGCCCAGCCTCCCCACAAGCTCTAGGCTCAGATCGGGACTCTGACACAGAGGATGCCTCTTCGAAGGCTGATACCACTGCATCGACCCAGGCCGCGGGTACTTCTACTCCCGCTCCACAGCCGGCGACCTATAGTGATGATAACCTCCCCATCAGCACTGCTCTTGGCAGAAGGCGTGATAGGACCGCTGCTGGTGGGACGGAGCCCGGCCGACACGCGGAACCCTCTCGCGCTCCCTCCCCGCTTGTTCGGCTTGCTGAATTTGATGAAGAATCCCTTCCGCACCCCTAGGCAGTAGAGAGGCATGAGTTCTTGGAGGTGATCCGCTCACAGGAGCGGGTTAGCCCTTCGATTTCGGAACTGTTTGGTTCACGCGGTGATGCCGCAGCGGGAGGAGCGAAAGAAGTCCATTCTGGGGGACGCCGCGGCCCAGGGGAACAGGCAGAGGGGGATCTAGAAGACTCTTCCATGGGCTTTGGCAAGCATGACCAAGATTTTATGAGTCCCTATGTCGACAGCGATGATTAACAAGACTCTCAGGCTGGCACGGGTCGTCTTTCGGATCGCTCTTCTCAGCGCGCATCCTCTCCGGAGAAACGTAATCCTCCTGACTCTTCGAGCACTTTCCAGAACATAGGAGGTGATATTCATGCGGGGCAAAGCTTTAGGTCACGCACTACACATACCATAGGAGAATTTGTCCCAACTTCAGTTGATCCTGTTATTCATGAACTGTTCAAAGATAATTTTTCAGAACTGGAGGATGCTGTGGACCCTCAGGGAAGCTTGCAGGCAATGCAAGACGCCCTACACCAAGGGCCTTTTCCAGAGCAACAAGTGCCTATCCCTGAACAGCGAGAGCCCGTGGCAGAGCCGTTGGGGGAAGCGCAGCAGGAGAGGCTGACCACTATTTCCTGAAGGGGACGCGGATAAGAGCGAGGCAGACTCAAGTGCCCCGCGACCGGACACCGGGTCGATAGTTATTTTTAAGGAGAAGCCCATTGATCTTGGTGATAGCTCCGAAGCCTCAGGGGAGGAAGGATCCAGTGCACCGGCCCAATCCGCGGTACCGGAGGGGTCTGCCGTGCAGCGCGGGCCTGAGGTTCAACAGGGCTCCCCGTCTCAATACAATGACTCTCAGTGCCAGGACTAGACTCCTGCCGGCATTCCTGCTGCTGCGACCGCATTCTTATCATTCCGCGTGGCTCCTACCAGTCTTCCTGCCCTTACAGCGGTCTATCGGACGCATCCGGAGACCTTTGCCAACTTCCAAGCTCATAGTCCCTTAGGCGGTGGCATGATTCTGAACAATCTGGCTACAGTCATTGATTCTCTGCACAACGTTCCTTTGAAGAAGTTTGGTGACTCGTCGCTAGAGGATGCTAAGGGGGCTCTTTTGGATCTGCAGGACTTGTCTAGCTTGGAGATTGGTTGGCTTATAGTCCATTTAGAGCGAATGCACACTGCGCGTCGTGCTCTCAAGCTTTCATTCCGTGCTGAAGCGAAGCAGAGGGAGGTTGAACAAGCCCGAGAGAGATTGGACCTTACGCGCGTCGCCCTTGCACAAAGGGAGATAGACCTGTGGGAAAAGGAGGCCGAGCTGCAGGCCGCTTTGCGTGAGAGGGCGGATAATGAAGCCGCAGGAGGGGAGATATTTGGGAAGAATGATCCGGTTACTAGGGGCCTGTTCCCTAACCCCCCATCGTGACTATGTTTTTCTTCTTTTTCTTTCTTTCTTTTTTTTTTTTTTGCAGTGAAAGCCACATTATGAACTGTGAATAATAAAGTGTTGGATTCTTTTGGTTTATGGTTTGTTTATTTTCTGTACTCGAAACGACTTATATGAAATGGGATTCTTCATTAACTTGCTCATAACATCAGAAAATGAATTACAAGGAAGTAACTGGATAAGCATCTTAAACAAAACAACTTTTCGTTCAAGGGTAGTACTTCTTCATAAACTTAATGTTAATGGGCCCTGTTAGAAACCCGTCGGAGACTCTGGAAAGCCTATAATGGCCGCTCGTCCCCGCGTTAATCACTTGGTATGGCCCCTCCCATCTTGGGGTAAACTTGAGGAGCTTGACATTTCTCATTATGTCGGTGGTCGACTTCCAGACCAGATCTCCAACCTTAAACTCACGCGGGACCACACTTTTGTTGTAGAACCTTGATACCGACTCCCAATACTTGGCTTGATGCTCCGCAGCGAGCTCTCGCCTTTCCTCCAGGGCTTCCAGATCTGCGCGCCGCTCCGCGGCTGTGACCTCTATTGACAAAGCCAACCGCGTGGAGGGTATGCTTAACTCAACCGGGAGTACAGTTTGTGCGCCATAGACTAAGTTAAAGGGACTAGTTCGCGTCGCCTTTCTCTTTGTCGTGCGGTATGCCCATAGTGCCGTGATCAAGTGGTCTGACCACGCTCCGCCCTTTTCATCCAACAGTTTGCTTAATATTCGCACCAGGGATTTGTTTGTGGCCTCAGCCTGACCGTTCCCTTGGGGATAATATGGCGTTGAAGTCTGGTGTTCCACGGAGTAGGACTGAAGTAGTGCACCCACATCCTTGTTAATAAACGGAGTCCCGTTATCTGATAGGATTACTTTTGGGATGCCAAACCTGCAGATGATGCTCTCTTTAATGAACTGGGCGACTGCCGCGCCGGTGGCGTTTTTCAGCGGTACTGCCTCCACCCACTTGGTGATAACCTCAGTGGCAGCCATAATCCATTGATGTTTGCGCGAGTGGGGCGTGATGGGCCCGACGAGGTCCATCGCCCAAGTATGGAAAGGATATGGCGCACGAATTGCGTGGAGCTCTACTGCCGGTGCGTGAACCAGGTTTCCAAACTTTTGACATGCATGACATCGGCGTACATGCGCTTTGGCATGAGATTCCATCCGCGGCCAGTAATACCCCAGATGGATGACATGCTCGTATAGTTTTCCCCCGCCTTGATGCTTTAGCTCGTGGGCCTTGTACAACACCTCTTCTGCTTCCTCATTGTACAACACCTCTTGCGCGTGCCTTGCTTAACTGGTTTGGAGTTTGGGAAGACCTTCAAATGGTGCGCCACCAACTCAGTGTCTAACCCTTGCATTTCTTCATAGTGCCAAGCAAATACATCGCTGTATCGCTGCAATAATTGAATGAGACTCTTTTTCATGCCGCTATCGAGTGCCATGCTTACAAAAATGGGCCGCGGAGTACCCTCTCCTTCTCTGAGATTAACTTCCTCTAATACTTCCGGCTGCGGTTTAAGGCCATCTTGCATGCATTCTGGAGCTGGCTCGGGCCTTATGACATCGTCTTCCTCTGCTCCATTTGCCTCTAGGTACCGCGGGTCAGAAGCCTCTTCCGAGACGTCTGGCCCGCCGCCCCGTCATAAGCAGTACACTGTCTTCCCTCCTTCTTTTAGCTTGGTAATTTTCCGGGGCCCCGAGGCGGTTTCCGTAATTGGCTCCCGCTTGCCTGCGGATGCCTCTCCTTCATCTTTGATGTCTTCCCACTTGGGCAATTTGACCCCGACTGGTCTTGCAACCGCCGCGCTTAGTGTTTCTTCCATCTCGGTGAAGTACACTGCATCAGACAAGTGTGCTTCGCAGACCTCGAATGGTCTTTCAGACGCCGCGACTGTGACCTTCTTTCCAGCCCAAATCGCCTTGAGGCACTGATGATAGCTGGATGGGATGACCGCGAAGCGATGTATTCAACTGCGGCCCAATATTATGTGGTAGTTCGTTTGTGCGTCGATAACGTGAAATTTGGTAGCGGTGTGGATGGGCCCAACTGCGAGGTCAACAATTACGTAACCCAGAGACTCCTTCTTGTCTCCTTGGAATCCGGTGATCCCTATTAGCGATTTTATCATCCGGTCCTCTGGGATCCCTACCTTTTTCATCGTAGATAATGGCATGATATTGATGGACGCTCCTCCGTCCATGAAAGCTCGCTTCAGGTCTACGCCATTGACCCGCGCCGTAACGTATAAGGGTCTGTTGTGCGGGTGAGAGATCCTCCCTGCGCGGCGCACGCTTCGTGGCCTTCTTGCGCGATGGCCAAGATGGCCTTGGTCATCAGGAACCTTGTGTCAGGTGTAAATCCCATACCATCGTAGAACTGTTTGAACTTTGTGCTATTCTGTAAGATTTTGACTCCACTCTCTGTATCGGGAGTGGCCACCATCGGGGTATCATATCCTGCAATATCGTCAAGCTCGTCATAGAAAGATGTCATATATGCTTCCCCACAGTCATAATCATGATCGTAATCATGATCATAACTATAGTCATAGTCACAACCATAATCCTCCTCTTCTATTTCGCGTACGAACTCAAAACATTCGGCCATGTTGGCCGTCCCATGCTCGAGGTAAGGATGCGTGCGCACGTCCTGAGCCTTGGTGGCGATTCTCAACTCGTTGTTATCTAGCTTCTTTTTGAAAATCCTTTTTAAGGTCCAGCAATCGCTGGTGGGATGCTTGGTGTCTGGACTTTCTCTGTCTGCGCGCGAGGGCGCGACTTCAATGTCTGGTAGTGTGAGGCCACCATCTGCTATCCATTCCTTTACTAATGCTTTTACTTCGTCGATGCTACAGGGATAGTCCGGAGCTCCTCCGCCTTCTTTGTAAACCTTTTGCTTCTTCCAATCGTCGCGCCCGTTTCCATTACTGCTCCACCCGCCACGTCCACCGCTGCCCCTTCCCCCCTGCGACTTGTGCGACGATGGAGCGGAAGTTGCAGCTGCGGCGACTGAGTGGGACTTCCTAGGCTTCCATCCTTCGCGTGCGGGTGGTCTTACCGTGTGTCGTAGTTTGTATGCTGCTTCCAGCAACGCGGCAAACGTGTGGATCTTGACATTAACCAAGAATGGCTGATATTCACGCAGGAGACCCGCGGTACAAATTTCCACCAAATACTCTTCCTCTACTGGCTCGAGGCAATCGACCGCGCGGTCCTGGAACCGCCTAATGTAATCAATGATATCCTCGCTGGGGCCTTGCGTCTCTTTAACGAGGGATAGACTGGTTATCTTCTCACGTGTTTGGAAATTTTTTGCATAGAAACGGTTGACCATGTCCTCCCATGACAAAACCGAATATGGAGTGAGGTTAACGTGCCAGGTGTACGCCCTGTTGGTTAGGGATTTAGAAAACTCTCTCAGCCTGAGATTGGTGTCGCTAGAGAAGGCCCCCAGGGTCTCAATGAACCGCTCTACATGCTCTTGCGCGTTACCCTCCTTGCCATCGAATTTGGTGAATTTTGGTGGGGTGTACCCTTCTGGGTATGGCATCCGAAGGATTGCCATGGGGTAAGGCGGCTGGATATCAGAGCTTGGTAGGGAGGGGAATGTTGTCCTGGTCTTTTCTCTTTGTAGTAGAGCTTGTACCTCTGCCAGGGTCACCGCCTGTGGCCCGGCGTTTTCTCCCAGTGCCCCCCTCTGGTGCACGGATCCCGTCCCTGTGGTTTGCAGGCCACGATTTTCTGGCAAGGCGGGGTGAACAGGAACTGCTGTTTGAACGAGCGCCTGAGCGCCAGAACCACCAGCTAAAGGTGCCGCCCCCTGAGTTCCATGGGCCTGTTCAGCCTGTGGAAGCTCAGGTGGGTGGACTCCCTCCCCTGCATGGATCTACTGGGTCACCGCCGCCGGTGGAGCTCTGGGTAGGGCCGCAGTGATGACCTCCGTGAGGCCAGCTATGGCAGCGAGCAACTGTGTCTGAGTGGTTTGCATCTGCGCGATGCCAGCTTGCATGGCGTGGATCATCTCTACTGCTGGAGCTCCTACGGCCTCGTTTCCAGCTTGGCTGGAGGTAGCGTCTTCTATCACTGGTGGACCATCGAGAATAAGGTTGGCGTGGTTTACTGGTGCTGCCATGCTCGACGTTTGTAGACCGCTTCGTGTTTACCATTACTAAAAAACCTCCCCAGCGGAGTCGCCTGAATGTAGGTGATGGTTCTTGCTACAGTCAAATAATGATGAACTGGAGAGGTATGGATAGTCAACAGTAAAGACACAGTACAGAAAGAGAATATGAAGGTCTAGAGGAAAGGGTGAAGAATAAGAGCAGGTGTGCACAGAAAGAACTAAGGCAGTGGATTGCTCTCAGTCTAATCCGTAATACCCTTGGTGACCTAGGAGATGGGGACCGATTTACAGAGAGAATGTTCCCCTCTCAATCAGTGGTTTCCCTTCTCTCTAGGATGACATATGCTCTGCCAAGATTTTCACCAACCTCTGGGCACTGAAAGGGAATGTCCCATATTTATAGGCACCTTGGACCAATGATGAGGTGTCAGGCTGTTGCCCTATAATATGATAACACGTGTCCTTTCCGTACAACCTGGCTCTTACGGGTGACGTCATCACCGCGCAGCTGACCCGCGCGGTGACGAGCCATTCCCCCGCGCAACGATCTCATTGTTCTTAGCCACCAAGCCACTAGATCTCCCTTATTCCCGTTAGGCCACAAGGTCCACTAGATCTACCCTTAAGCCTCGGGGGGCCCCTGGGCAAGGTCCTCGCCTTTAGACCGCAGTATAATTACAGGCTAAGTTCGGCTCAGTTTCTCGCCCATGTTACCCCTGCACTAGCCGTAATTGGGCCATGGGCTTTTCTCCTGTTCGGATGGCTCATGATTACCCAAGCACCGCCCTTACTGGGCTTGGAGTGCGCGCCGCGAAGGCGCCATGCACGAGAGGGTCCCGCGCCAGTGGCCCCCTTCATGCCCGCGTTAGTGGACCCACCGCGCGGATTCCTCCGGGGTGAGAGCCACGTGTCGCGGAGAGGAATTATTGAAATAAAGAGCACTGAACTAAGGAAAATAGACATAAGCAGAGAAGAGAGAGAGAGAGAGAGAGAGAGAGAGAGAGAGAGAGAGAGATTGGTGGATGTAATTTATTTTGATAGAGAGCACTACTTCTAGAGAGGGAAATGTTGGTTGATTGCATTGGTAGGGAGCAACAGAGAGTTCTGATTGCCATATAGCCTGAACTAAACGTGAGGTTTGTAAAATAACTTACGGTAACAGAGGTAAGCTATTTTGGGTGTTTTGATGGAAAACTTTTACAAGAAAAAATGTTTTACCACTTTTTTTTTTTAACGGAAAAGAAGGATTTTATTAATCTTTGAAACCAAATTGCATTGATTAAAAGGGACCAAAAAAAGGCATCACAATGCAAGAGAGACATCCCAATTAGGTTAGCACCCCTCTCCACGAATGTTTTATCCCATTTTGTTCAACCAAATTCAGAAAAATAGGAAAACTTTTTCCAAGAAAATATTTACAGTTGAAACAAACATAGTGTGGAGTGAAATATTTCACCAATTTGGTGGTGTGTTTGAGAGGTGTGTAAGTAAAATTTCACTTACGTTATTATTGCCCCTTCGTTATTTTGTTAAGAGAAATGTTGGGACACATCCAAGTCTATTCGTACATTCTCTTTCGCAAGTAGTAGTAAGATCCAAAATACTATCTAGGAAATAGCTACAATACACACCCATTAAAGGGGTGTGCCATATACATCATTCCGCAATTATCATAACATTTTTTAGATTTTCTTAACTTTTCAGTAATATGATTCGTAACATTTTCTATGAGTCGTAACATTTTAGTGTGTGTCCTACTTTTATAAAAAAATTGTAACTTTTGTAAGGGTGTATATCATACGCCTCCATATAAGGGGTGTGTATTATAGTCTTTTCCTACTATTTAAGAGTCTCATAGTGCTCAAATGCTTCTCACTTATGGCTTTGATACCGCTATATTTATAAGGCAAGAGAGCATTACGGGACTCTACCAATCTTACCACCTTTTCTTTGCGGATGACCTCATCCTCTTTGGCCAAGCGAATATCTCCACTTGCAAGGACATCATGGAGGTGCTTAATGAATTTTGCACCCTTTCTGGCCAGACTATGAACCTCACTAAGTCTAAGATGTTTGTGTCCCCTAATATTCCCGGTATTAAAGCTAGACGTTTGAGCAATATGTGTGGTATTGGCCGCACCAATGACCTTGGGAAGTATTTAGGGGTTCCTCTTCTTTATAAAAGAGCCAGTAGGGATCACTTTAAGCATATTATTGAGAAAGTGCAAAATAGACTTGCGGGTTGGAAATCTAATACTCTTCTTCTCGCGGGTAGAGCTACGCTTGTGCAAGCTTCTTCTTCCACCATCCCGAACTACACTATGCAAACTATGCATCTTCCCACTAATGTCTGTGACAAGCTTGATAGACTCAATCGGAATTTTCTTTGGGGCGACACCCCTACTAAGAAAAAAATCCATCTTGTGAACTGGAATACTGTTTGTAAAAACAAAGATGTGGGAGGTCTCGGACTTAGAAAAGCTAGAACCCAAAATTTAGCTTTACTTATGAAATTGGGGTGGAAAATTGTTCAGAATGAGGATAGTTTATGGATTAAAATTCTAAGAGATAAATACTTGAAAAACCATACTATTCAATCTTGGCTTGGCAATAGAAATGCTTCTTTCACTTGGCGTAGCATCATGCATACTAGAGATACTCTGAATAAGGGTATCAAATGGTCTATTGGGGATGGTCAGTCCGTGGATCTATGGAAAGATTGGTGGTGTGGAATTGGTCCACTTGTGGAAAGACACCCGGGAGCCCATGCTCATTGTAATACTAAGGTTTCTGAGATCATTGACAATGGTGGATGGAACCTGGATACCATTGAGCACATTGTGGATGACACTTCGCAGAGCGACATCATGGGCATTGCTCTGCCTGCTTTTGAACTTAGACAGGACCACCCCACTTGGGTGGATTCCACTAACGGCATATGCTCTGCCTCTGCTGCTTATGATTTTCTGAATAAAAATGAGATGGATGTGAAAGGTTGGCTATGGTTATGGAAGATTAAAATACCTCAAAAGTTAAAAGCCTTCATTTGGCTCATTCTTCATAAAAAACTTCCTACCAATTTCCTCCGAGCCAGGAGAGGTATGACTCCTACGGATTTTTGTCCAAGGTGTAATACTTCTCCGGAAACTATTGAACACCTTTTCAGGGAATGTCCCAAAGCGAAAGTGATTTGGGACCTCATTCCCTCGGGTCGAGTAATGAGAGATAGATTTGATAGCTCTATTTCGGACTGGATTTCTTCCAACCTTAAAAAGAAACGCATTTTGCATTTTGGAACTGAAGTTGGAAAGATCGCAATAAAAAGAGCTTTGATAACATAGAGTCGCTGCCTGAAGTTAGTTCCAGAGTTATTCGTTCTTATGCGTCTGAAATAGACCAATCATTCAAATCTATGCTTGTTACTGACCCTTTGATTCACAAATTAATTCCTTGGTCTCCTCCTCCCACAGGTTCATTAAAATTAAACACGGATGGATGCTGGATGGAAAGCAACAGGAAAGCTGGATTTGGTGGGCTTTTCCGGACTGAACAAGGAGTGTGGAAGCTGGGCTACTATGGGAACATGATAGCCTCCTCTAGCTTGGAAACAGAAATATGGAGTATCTATCGCGGTCTAACGATAATCCTTGAGAAAGGTTGGACGAACACCCGTATAGAGTCGGACTCTCAAAATGCAGTTACTCTCTTCAATGAAGGAGCTAATGTGAACCATCCCCAAGGAAACATCATTAATGACGGGAAATACCTCCTCAATCGAACGGGAAGTATTCTCGCTCATACTTACCGAAGTGCCTAAGGCTTTCACCATAAATGGGCCTCCGTCTCACCATAAGCCATTCTACTTCTGTGAACAGCCCTCCAAACCCTCTCAACTCAAAAACAGTTTCTGAGCTTGTTTCCCCTTCCAAGAGGGGTAGAAGATTTAAGTCGGTGGAAGATATTCTGAAGCTCCCAAAATCCAACAAGCGTGGTGGAAGGAAAAAGCAGAAATGTATTGTTTACAGATTAGCTGTTGCTGCTGCAGCATGGACTGTAACGAAAATCATGGTAGCTGATTCGCTAGAAGGATTTGGTCGTTGTCCATTAGAATCATTCTAAATGAGGAAGAGGCAGCATGGACTGTAACGAAAATCATTGGGGAGGATTACCTGGGAAATGATGAAGAGGTTTTTAGCAAAATCATGGTAGCTGATTCGCTAGAAGGATTTGGTCATTGTCCATTGGATACTCATCTTTCCTCTTAAAGTCAAAACTTCAGAAGGGTGATTAGAATAGCTACAAATGAAGATTCTTACTTGGAATATTAGAGGCTTGGGAAAAAAGGAAAAAAGAGGTAAGCTTAAGAAGTTAATAAGGGAGAAAAAGGTGGACATCCTACTCATTCAAGAGTCAAAGCAAAGGTCAATTAGCAAAACCTTCACAAACTCTCTGTGGGGTCATAGTGATTATAACTACTTGGAAGTTGATTCTGATGGCTCTGCTGGTGGATTGCTAACTATATGGAACTCTGAAGTATTCAATCTCGTTGAAGCATGTTGCAGTAGAAATTTCCTTTTGATCAGAGGAACCCTTAACCGTGATTTCAGTTGTACCATTGTGAATGTGTATGGACCATGTAATGTAACTGAAAGGAGGGTGTTATCGGATAAAATACTCAAGCTCAAGAATCAATTTTCTGACCCATGGTGTTTGGGGGGAGACTTGAATGAAATAAGAACCGTTGACGAAAGGCAAGGCTGCTCAACCAGAAATAGTGGAATGAGAGACTTCAACAAATTTATTGAAGATATGGAACTTATGGATCTCCCTTCGCTTGGTAGAAATTTCACTTGGTCAAATACCCAGGAGGAGGAGAAATGGAGCAGAATTGACAGATTTCTACTTCATCCTGAGTGGCTGGATAAATTCAAGCTCAAACAATGGGGTCTTCCTAGACTTTTGTCTGATCATAGCCCAATTTTGCTAATGGAAGATGATAGAGATTGGGGTCCTAAGCCATTCAAATTCTTTAATGCTTGGCTGGATAACAAAGATTGTCTATTGCTAATGGAAAAGGCCTGGATGGAGTGCCCAGCTGCATCAAACTTAAGCAACAATCAAAAAGCAATGCAAGAATCCATTTCCTTAAGCAAGAAACTAAAAGCTGTGAAGGAGGCTTTAAAGATTTGGTCAAAAGAGGTCTTTGGTAATATTCAAAGCAATTTGGACAACGTGGAATCTGAATTACATTGCTTGGATCTGCAAGCTGAAGATGGTAGTATCACGTCTGAGGGTAAGGCAAAAAGAAGACTTTTAAAGGCAGAAATGTGGAGATTAAGCAAACTACTGGAGAGAATGTGGCTACAGAAATCCAGAGTAAATTGGCATCTAATGGGTGACAAAAACACAAGATTCTTCCATGCTATGGCCTCATCTAGGCACAGAAGAAATAGTATCAACTCCATCTCAGTGGGTGAGGAAATTTTTGAGGAACCAGAAGCTGTGAAAAGGGCTGTGCACAACCACTTCAAGAATCTGTACAAAGAGGATGTTTTGGTCAGACCTACTTGTAGTGTAATGTTGGGGAACACTATTGATGCTGATAGAGGATCACACTTAATTGCAAACTTTTCTGAGGAAGAAGTTTGGAGTGTCATAAAGTCCTGTGATGGTAACAAAGCTCCCGGACCGGATGGTTTCAACATGCTGAGCATTAAGAAGAGTTGGAGGTTCATGAAAGGTGACATTATGCATTTTTTCTCTGAATTTCATAGGAATGGAAAATTACCAAAGTGCATTAATTCCTCTTTCATTACTCTAGTCCCTAAAGTGGAGAATCCTATTGATCTATCAAACTATAGACCAATTAGTCTCATATGGAGCATGTACAAAATTCTCTCTAAAGTACTGGCAGCCAGACTAAAAGTAACAATTCCTATAGTTGTGGGAGATGTTCAATCAGCCTTTTCAGGGGGGACGAATATACAAGATGGTATCTTGATTGCAAATGAAATTCTGGACTGGTGGAAAAAGGAGAGGAAACAGGGGCTTATCATAAAACTTGACTTCGAAAAGGCTTTTGATAAATTAAACTGGAATTACATTCTGCATATGATGGACATCATGGGCTATCCAAGCAAATGGGTTATGTGGATAAAGGAATGCTTGTCCTCCTCATGGATTTCTGTTCTTGTAAATGGTTCCCCCAGCCTAGACTTTCAAATGCAAAAAGGGGTCAGACAAGGTGCCCCTTATCCCCCTTTCTTTTCATAATTGTTGCTGAGGGATTAAATTGGATGTTCAAGAATGCAGTAAACCAGGGTCTTCTTAGTGGGTTATTTATGGGTTCTGATGGACCAATCTTAACTCACCTGCAATTTGCCGATGACACTCTTGTCTTCTGCAATGCAAAGACTATTGAAGTACAAGCTGTAAAGAATCTGCTGAGTGAATTTGAATTGTTTTCTGGGCTGAAAATTAATTACCACAAGACTATCCTATGTGGTGTGGGCATTTCTGATCTTGATCTACATCATTATGCTCAAACTTTCAACTGCCAAGCTCATAAAATGCCAGTAAAATATTTGGGAATGCCACTTGGAGTTAGTCCCAAACTTAAATCAACCTGGAAGCCTGTGATTGATAGATTCAGATCCAAATTAGCCTCCTGGAAAAGAAGATATCTTTCTTTTGGGGGAAGAGTGGTTCTCATCAAATCGGTCCTTTGCAGCCTACCTATTTTTTATATGTCCCTTTACAAGGTTCCAAATGGTGTGGCAAAGTGCATGGAGTCAATTCAAGCAAAGTTTCTGTGGGGAGGGTCTGATCTGAAAAATAAATTGCACATGGTGGCTTGGGCCAAAATAACACAGAAAAGGGAATGTGGAGGGTTAGGTATAAGGAGTATAAAAGCCATGAATGAAGCTCTGTTGATTAAATGGTGGTGTAGGTATGGTGTTGAAGAAGAAGCCCTATGGAGGAATGTTATAAAAGCTAAATATAACATGGGGCGGAGCAATTGGTTTCCAAAGCTTGTGATCAACAGAAAAGTTTCTACAATATGGAAGGATATTATGGCTGTCCAGGAAAGAAACCCCCATCTCCATGCAATTTACTTCGAAAACGTGAGGATAAAGGTGGGCAACGGTGAATCCACAATTTTTTGGAAAGACTCATGGATTGGATCTCCTTGTTTGGCTGAAGTATTCCCCTCTCTATTCAGGGTTATTACTCAAAAGGACGAATTGTTAAGTCAGGTTTTGGCTAGAAGAGAAGAGCAAAACAAATGGGATATGCAATTCAGAAGGAGATTGTACGATTGGGAAGAAGTTGTATTGGCTGAATTATATCAACTCTTGGATGATTCTGGGATATACCTAACATTGAAACCAAAGATGCACTAGTCTGGAAGGGTTGTAACTCTAGTAAATTTTCAGTGAAGTCAATTTATGAATTGGCCAGACCACAAACAATTATAACGGATGCAGCATATGATCTAATCTGGAGGAACGTGGCGCCCTATCGAGGTCAATGTTTTGGATGGCTCGCTCACCTTGGAAGAATTAAAACTTCTGAGTACTTGCTAAAAGTTGGTGTAATTCATGATGCCCAGGATGCCATTTGCAAATTCTGTGGTCTTGAACAAGAATCAGTGGACCATCTACTACTCCACTGTGAAAAGGTATGGGAAGTCTGGGCTAACATCTTACATTGGTGGGGAGTTCAATGGGCAACTCCAAAATCCGTGGTCAGTTTGCTAATTTGGTGGAATAACTGGTGTTTAAATAAGGAAAAAGGATCATTTGGGACTGCATTCCCCTTGCAGTAATGTGGTCTATCTGGAACAGAAGAAACTCCCTTATCTTTGAGGGAACTGCTCCTAATTGGGATGAGATCACTGAAGCCATAAAAATCAGGATTGCTCTTTGGGTAAAAACCAAGGAAGGTGGGTGTGGCGGAAAGTACTCTATGGATGATTTCATCCATAGGATTCAAAGTATTCTGAAATCCATCTAAATGTTAATCTCAAGGTGGTATCTTTTTGGGTTTTCAAAGGCTTATCCTTTGTTCAAATCTGCTGCTGCAATTATGACTATCATTTGTTGTTATGCTTCTACTACTACCTTTGCTACTTTGCTGCTGCTGTGTTTTCTATCTACTGCTACATTCCCTGCTGCTATTATGCCTTCTGCATTGAGTTTCCCCTGTGCTTTTAAGAGTGTTCAAGTCTGAGACTTTTTAAGTTTGTTGGATTCATCTTGAAGTGCTTTTGTTGCTGGCATAATACTCTAGTTGCTGGATCTTAAGCTGTTGGTTTCAATTCTGAAAGTGCTCATGTTGCTTCTCTTTTGCTGCTACTTTATACTTGGAATGTTTGTTGGGTTTTGCTACGGAAAGAATGTAGGCTGGGGTTACTTGATGGAATTCTTGGAATGCTTGATGCTAATCTGATATTGGGAACCATTTTGCTGTCAGAGTACATTCTGGGCAGCATTGCTTACTATAAATGCTCTGATTATTTGCTGTCAAGACCTCCATTTGCTGCCTATGCTGTCTTTGCTGAATGCTGTCGATTGGGATTCCTACTGCTACTACTATATTTGGAGGGGAAAGATTAGGAAATATGTACTGGAGTTTGTCTCTCTATGGTTGACCTCTTGTTTACCGTTTGTTTTTTCCCCTTTGGTTCTTGGCGGCATATGATTGTCGTTGGGTGGGGTGCCAACCTGGTTGGGATTCCTCCTTGCGTTGTGATGCCTTTTGCCTTGTACCTTTTAATCTTTGTTATCCGTTTTCAAAGATTAATAAAAATTTCTTTTTGGCCGTTCAAAAACAAAAAAAAAAAATGTCGGAAGTCTGTTCCCACCTCATTTTGTCTCCTCTTTAGTACAAAATGCGATTATTTCTTTTCTTGAATATGCCCGGGTAGTAAGTGGATCGAATGATGTCAAGTAGTAATGGAAACTGCAGCAAAGCAAAAAGGGTGATGGGCACTGAGGATAATACAACTACAGGAATGACAACCCACGCCCTTTTGTGTCCAAACACAATTTTTAATGTTGCACCAAATGCAATCATCATGAATATAATGGACTGGAACAAAGTCGATCACTAGCCCAATAATCAACTTCCTAGGTAAGGAATACAAAAAATTTTGTTCCCCGTAACGCGACGTCAAGATGGACAAGAACATCAGCAAGGAAGCTATTGAGGAGAACAGGGCAAGTGCGTCAAACACGTCGAACAGGAGAAAGACTCTGTCTTCCTAGAAGATCGGGAGGCCGTTGTCGTTGATCCCTCCCGGAACAGCGATGGCGGCTGCAAACACCACTGTGACAATAAGAGTTGCCACGATTGTGCAAGAACTTGCGGTGTCTTTCATCCACTTTTCTCCTTTCTCGACTAGATCCTTGTGTGTCTCCGTGAATACATCTTGAGGGGTTTTGCCTGGCCTCATTGTTCGTCCCATATTTCCTTGGAGGATGTAAGAGTTTTTCTACTGCCTGAATTGAAGTGGATGAATAATTTATTTTTTGGCATTTGGAACAATTCATTTACAATTGCCAAAATAGAATATAGAATAATGCATGGTTAATACACCAAATTCATCCTAACGAAGTTTTGGTTGGTCCATTAACAAATGTTGAATTTCACTATAGCCCTTTCGATTTGAATCACGTCCACATAACCTGAAAAATGTTGCATTGTAAGCTTAATTAATTTGTAAGGTAATGTCAAGTGAGGTTAGGAGTGGAAAATCGATAATTAAGAGGAAATAGGATTTAATAGCTGCATTTTTTTGCCCCCGCATTGTGTTACGCGTGAATGTGTTATTCAAGTAAGTAATCATGTGTTAATTACCCAAAAAAAAAAGTAATCATGTGTATTTTTTGTGTATTTCCATAATTCACTACAAGAAAAATTACCTTTGGCGACGAAATGTGGTGGGGAAATTCAAATTTCCTCGCCAAATGGGTCTCTATAGCGAGGAAATTGATTTCGTCGGCAAAGAGTACTCTTTGTCAACAAAATTATATTTCCTCGCAAAAGGGCACCCATTTGGCGACGAAATTAACTTTCCTCGCCAAAAAACTAAGATTGGCGACGAAATGAATATTTCCTCGCTAAATGGCACCCATTTGGCGACGAAATTTATCTTTCCTCGCCAAAAAGCTAAAATTGGTGACGAAATTATTTTTCCTCGTCAAAAAGCTAAGATTTGGTGAGGAAACGAATATTTCCTCACTAAAGAGCACCCATTTGACGACAAAAATTATCTTTCCTCGCTAAAAAGCTAAAATTTGGTGAGGAAATAAATGTTTCCTCACCAAAAAATCGAAGATTTGATTCATTTCCATGGTTTTTACCCTATTGGGGTTTTCCACATGCTAGAGGTGGGGCACACGCAAGTCAATTTTTGATAACTTTTCAAGTCATGTATGTCGCATTTCGTTGTAATAAGACGTAATAATCACTCGTTACACGTAAATGCATGGTAATGTAACTCTAAAATATCACATATTACTCTAGAAGCATGGAATAATTACTCATTGCATATGACTATCATAGTTTTTTCATTTTTATTTTTACTCTATTTAACTGTAGTTTGACACTTCAAAGATCAAAAAATGTTTCGCAAAACCGTACTTGTGTAAATTTATAATCGGTATTTAATATCGTAAAATAAATAAGTAATTCAAATTAAACACTTATCCTATTAATTTATGATACCATAAAATTATAATAAAAGAACTTATTCGTCGTATGAACACACTAATTAGTGAGACTAAATGTATACATATCACATTGATCATGTCATTTGCATATAAATCTATTATTATTATTACTCAAGTAGAATAATGATTTGGGGATATTGCGAAATCACACCCACATGAACTGAATTCTCTGTTGAGTAAGGTATGAATTTTCAAGTGATTCATCTCTTATAGCCTTGAATGCTTTTTCTTGCGTGTTATGGTTTCTTCTCTGTTGCCTGGCATTTTCTACAGTTACCATGTTGCATCGGAAATGTATTTTCGGCTATAAAATAACGTTGTTGGTTATTGTTTTGTCGGTTTGAACCCCTAAGTGTCAAAACTTAATTTTTTTTTTGAAAAACAAATTATAGGACATGTTTAGACAAATTGTTATCATGTTTGAAGATTGTACAACAGGGTTGGAAATGTCCATTGTTCTTAGATCACACGGAAATTAATATCAGGCGCATCTTCTAGCCCTAGGAAGTGTCGTTCTTGGGTTGAGCATTTTGATTGTGAGAACTAAAGCTGCCATGGGTTAGTGATATGTTCTACCATAATTTTTCTATCCAAAAACCATGAGCATTGCTGGAATTTCATAAGGATATTCTGTCCAGGGTTTCAGGTGGTTCTTTGATTTGGTTTACACTTTTTTGGTGCATTATAGGCGTTACCAATAATAAGGTCTTGAGCTAGAGACAGGAGAGGAGCTTGAATTTTCGGGTAGTGGGTAAAAAATTATGTCCACATGCAAGTTACTAGTTCAAAAAAAAAAAAAAAAAACTACCCAAAATAAGAAGCTAATTAGAAGGCTCGATAGTCTCGTTTGTAATGCTAGAAACTTCAGAAAAAGAAGAAAATGCATGGGATTTCAATGTACTCGAAGCAAGTTGAGGCAATTTAGAGAATTTTTGTGGGGTCAAAATACAAAATTTAGCTGCAAACTATCAAATGGAAAATATCAAATTATAAAAAATAAAAACTTCAGTAAAAACAAATAACATTAAAAGATTTAAGAAATAAGTTTAAAGAAACACTACAAAGAGACAAAAATTAGACAAAAAGATTTCAAAAAAATAGTGAGGTGAAAAGAACTACAAAAGGTTATATATTAAAAGTTGTTGAACTTTGCATTGAAATGGAAGTTGGTGTGGTGGATGGGGCGCGTGTTGCTTGAGAGGAGATCGCGGGTTCGATTCCCAGCGGAGGTGGAGAAGCTGAAATTGGATTCCTTCTTTCTTTAGTTTCAGGAGTTTTGGCGAGGAAATTTTTCCTCGCCAAATGGTCAGAATAGGCGAGGAAAAATTTCCTCGCCAATTGTTCCGAATAGGCGACAAAAAATTTCCCCTCCATTTGGTAGATTAGGCAAGGAAATTTATTTTTCCTCGCTAGAATACCTTTTGCGACGGCCTTTTGGCGAGGAAACCTGTTGAGAAAATTTTTCCACGTCAAATCCTTTAGCGAGGAAATTTGGTGCTTTAGTGAGGAAACTCAATCCTCACTGTAGACATTTTTTCTTGTAGTGATTTTCTTCCCCTAGCCAACTGGTTGGATGTCTGGAGGTAATTTTGGATGAAAATTTTCAGTCAAAAGTTTTCCAGTATCATGGTTGCTCAGTTTTTTGGGTAGCTGGGTGTTGCACTCATCCACCACCTTTCCATTCTCACTCCTAACTCTCAAAATTGAAGGTAAATATACCTTAGCCCTCTAACACTAGTACGACCAAGAATATTGTAATACCCTTGAACATTAATTATGCTTACAATTCAAGCAAATAATTGTGTTAGGTTTATTGGCAATTTTCTGGTTTGTCAAACCATTTATGGTTGTAATGTGATTGGGTGGTAGAGTTCTAAGTGTTAGTCTAGATGCTCCACTCATGTGCTCTCAAGGTTCATTGTCAAGTTGATGCCGCACCAAACACTTTGAGGCCTATCTGGAAAGTTATAACTATGCATAATCATTCACGCATTTAGATCATTCAAATGTCCCATTTTATCGTGCATGGTTTTGGATTAACTTGGGGATTGATTTTACTTTAAAATCTCATGATTTTAGTGTGACTTTATGGCTTTTCATTGGGTCCGTTTGCATGAGTCTGCAGACGCTTGTTCATCTAGTGGCATCCTTTGACACGTGTTTTAATCTTGACCATTGAGATTATTTTAATAGCATTTCCAAGCGTCTAGCAGGCGCGTGTTTGTGGACAGCCTTTACTGTGCCAAGTGTCTTAATCCTATCAGAGCGTCTGCTTGCGTTTGTAGCCGTCAGTCATCCCTTTAAGTGGCCAAATGTCATGTTTTGAGTGGTTGTCTTGGGGAACACGAAATTGGACACTATAAAAGCCATTTTTCTTCCATTTTTACACACCAACTTGAGAGAAAATCAGCCCTTTTGTGAATTTGATGCTCTTGGTGATTTGAGCTTTCCACTTCTCATCTTTCTTCAATCTAGAGTTTTCCTCTCCGTGGATCCACTCTAGGTTGATTTTAGTTCATTTTCAAAATCTTTCATAAAAATCAAATCTTTTTTCATACCTCATGTTTGGGTGCCTTCTAGTCTATTTGGCCGGATGATTCGGAGCCATCGTGATGCGGAGATCGAGATGGTGATTCTCATGGGTTCATGAATTCAAGAAGAAGCACGGGGTGCTAATTCAAGAGTTGGAGTTAGGAATAGGAAATGACTTGTGAGTAAAATTCCTTGTCTTAATTTCAACTTCTTGTACCTTTTGGATTATGAAATATAAGTAGAATAAGGCCGTGGTTTTATGTTTAGGGTATTAGACCCTAAGTAGTTTCCACGTATATCGTGTGTTTTAACTCATTTGTTTAATTACTCTATATTGAACTTGTTGAGGTGCTTGATTTGCCATGACGAATAATTAAATTGGTTAAAATCGAAATTGTTTATTTTTAAATTAGTCATCCTATTCACCCCCTCTGGAACTTGCTGTGGTTTGCATAATTTAAATTTGTGCGGTGTATTGGGTTAATAGGATGTACATTGTGTGTTTTGTTTTTGTCTCAATGTCAACTTAATTAGTACTCATTTGCAAAATTATTCCCTACAACGCATGGAGTGAAAAACGCACTAGAGTAATTTGTCGAGATTTTTTTTTTTTAAAGAAAAAGAGAATTTTATTAATCCATGGAAACAAATTACAAGGATTAAAAGGGATCGAAGAAAAATGGCATCACTACGAGCGGCAACATCCCAACTAGGTTGGCATCCAGCCGCACGACAATCACTTGCCACCAAGAACCCAAGAGGGAAATAACAAGCTGACAAGGAGTCAACATAGAAAAGAAATACAACTAATCCAGAAGATCCATATCAGAACATAAGTAACTCCCCATCTGATACATCCGACAAGCATAGCAGAATAGAGCAAAGGCAGAATCCAGAACTCCCAAAATCAAGAGCAGTACGGTCGTGAAACGCAGCAGCAGAAATATGAGGAATAGCAGCAGAATATGATGTATAGCAGCAAACCAATCAGCAATCAAACATCCCGAACATAGCAGCAGAGAATGAAGCACCCAGTTTGTGGCACAATAAAGCGACACCCCATAATTGATAAGTAGCAGCAGAGAGTGAGACACGGTCCATCACCAAAGATAACATTTAAATGGCAGCCAATATGCTTCCCAAGTTGTGAATAAAATCATCAATAGAGTACTTGTTGGGACCCCACTTAGTTTTGACCCAAAACGCAACTCTGAGTTTGATTAACTCCAAAACCTCCACCCAATTAAGAGGGGCATTTTAAAAAATATGACTGTTTCTCATGTTCCAAATGGACCATATGACTGCCAAAGGAATGCAATTCCAAATAATTTTTTGGCTCGATTTGATTTTGCAATTCGTCCACCAAATGAACAGGGCATTGACATTTTGGGGCACAACCCATTGAATGTCCCACCACGACAACACTTCAGACCATAATTCCCACACAAATTGGCAGTGAAGAAGAAGATGGTCCAAGGATTCATGCTCAAGATTACAGAATTTGCATGCAACGTCCTTCAAGTTTTGAATAATCCCCAAATTATATAAGTAGAGACTAGTTTTGACTTTACCTAATTGTGTTAACCACCCAAAGCATTGAACTCTATGGGGAGCTACATTCTTCCAGATAAAATCAAAAACGATATTAGAAGAATCAAGGCCCTTTGAGAGATGGTACATAGAAGAAACGGTGTACATGTTTGAATTACATGCAGCTCAAGTGAGTTGATCTACACCGCCATTTGCTATAGTAGCTCCCCTACGATCCAACATATCATACAATGCCATTAAAGTCACTTCTTCCCATTGGTAAAGCCTTCTTCTAAATTGAAAATCCCATTGCAAATACTCCTCTTTCCTTGCAAGAACCTCCCATAGAGTTTCATCTTTGCAATTGATTAGTCTGAAAATGGTAGGGTATAACACAGCAAGACAGGATTCGTTAAGCCAATTGTCCTTCCAAAAAAGTATGTTCCTGCCATTAGGGCTGCACAAAAAAACCGGTGAACCGTGAATCCGGTCCGGACCGAACCGATCCGTGCTTTTTGGATTTTAACCGTGGATTAATGGTCTGGACACGGATTGAAAAAATTGTAAACCGTGACTCGCGGTCCGGACACGGATTTTGATTTCAAAACCGTTGATTAACCGATCCGGACCGTGAGATTTTTATTATATATATATATATATTTTAAATATATATACACACACACACACACACATAATTTTACAAAAACTAGGGGGTAAACTGTAAACACTTTCAAAACTTAGGGGTTAAACTGTTACCCTTACTTTAAATATATATACTTTACTTGTTTGCTAAACCTAATTTCTACCGCCTCCCTCAACTTCACTTCCAAAGTTCCAGATCTAATTTTCCAGTTCGAGAGTTCCTCTCTCTCTCTCTCTCTCACTCATACTCCATACCGATTACCGAGAGTTCAGTTCGAGAGTTCCTCTCATTCTCCATACCGAATCACCGATCACTCATCAGAATACCGAATACGGATCATTATGCTTGTGTTCATTAGCTACTGGGTGTATTAGCTATTGTGTTCATTAGCTACTGGGTGTATTTTTATTGATGTGAATCTATGATCATGTATGTGAATCTGTGATCATGTAGCTACTGGGTGTATTATGTTTGGATGTGTATTTTTATTGATAACCAGTTATTGGGTGTATTTTTCAAGTTGAATAATGTGCTTTGGGTTTGGGATGCTTCTTGATTTTATTTTTAATTTTTATGCTAGATTACGACTACCGTAAACAAGAATGTCTTATATAACATGTAATCCGTGGATAAAACCGGAACCGATCCGTGACTCGTGGTTCGGATTGGAACCGAACCGTGAGACTTTTGGTCCGGACACGGATTGTATTTTCTAAAAACCGTGACTCGCGGATTAGGATTGGATTCATGCCAATCCGATCCGATCCGGACCGTGTACACCCCTACCTGCCATCACCCACTCTGAATTTGACATTCTCCACAAACTTAGAAAACATATTGGGCTGTCTCTCATGCACTAGAATGATGTCTTTCCATAGGATTGACATTTTGTTGTTGATTTCCCTGTTAAGAGACCAGCTTCCTTCCTCAAGTTTGTATTTGGCTACAATCACCTTTCGCCATAGGGCATCCTTCTCCATCCCAAACCTCCACCACCATTTTAGAAGAAGTGATTCATTCATCTCCTTCACACTTCTAATCCCCAATCCTCCTTGTTTTTTGTCTCGAGTTATATTTGCCCAACTTACCATGTGCAGTTTTCTCTTCAATTCTGCTCCCCCCCACAGGAAATTGGCTTGAGTCATCTCAATTTCTTTGACAACCCCAGATGGTACTTTGAAGAGAGACATGTAATAGATTGGAAGGCTGTTGAGCACTGATTTGATTAGTGTCACTCTACCCCCAAATGAGATATATCTTCTTTTCCATGGTGCTAATCTTTTGTTGATCTTTTCCATAATGGGCTTCCAAGTAGCCGTGAGCCTTGGATTCATTCCCAAAGGCATTCCAAGATAGGTTATTGGTAGCTTGCTGGTTTTGCATCTAAGCACTTGAGCATAAGACTATAATTCCCTATCATATACACAATCCCACACAACACTGTTTTGTGGTAGTTTATCCTTTAGCCTGATCTCACTTCAAAGACTCTTAAAAGCCTTTTTATGAGCTGAATTTCCTCCAGATTTGCTTGGCTAAAAATGAGTGTATCGTCGGCAAATTGCAAGTGAGTCAAATTGGGTCCACCTAAACCCACTTCCATGCCTCTGAAAATGCCACGCCCTTGAGCTTCCTTGAACAACCAATTGAGGCCTTGAGATCGATTTAGAAAATTATCATGGCAACAGGAGGAATCATTGCTTCGATTTTTTGCCCATTATTAGCAATGACACTCATTTTGTCCTATTTGATTTATACTAATCTTGAATGAACCCCAAATTATTCTCAACAAATTATTCTCCCAGGTGTAATTTTCTAAATAATTAAGTAGATTCTAGTTAATATTCACTCTCATTTGGTGAATGTGGACAAAATCGGACTTGTACAGACATACTCTAATAGGTTTGAATAAAAAAATATTACCTTAAACCATTGTAGCTCACGTTGCATTTGTAGAGCCGCACCGGCCACATTCGCTTGGAGTGAGAGTTGTTGCCGAGATCCAAAATTCCCAGCTGTGTGCAACGCGTTGTTTCTGAATTTATCGCGCGTGCTCAAAATTCTGTCTTGGTTCTCATCTAGCTGGTATATGAGGTTGAAAACATTCTCGTGACGGTTTTCAATTGCGAGTTGGAATAAGGATTGTTTGGTCGAATTCCTACTGTAGTTAATTCCATTGGGAAACACCTCCAGGATTTCCTCCATGACCTCGCAAGCCCCCAAGATCGCTGCATGCCCCAGCGCGCTAAAGAAGATGTCTTTCGCATTTGGGGATCCGGATTTCACTACCTCCTCACAAAGGTCTTTGACGAACATGAGTGCTTGGTGGTGTTTCAGTTTAGTTTCCCGTACGGACTTAATTGTTGGCACTGCATTTCAAATGAATCAATAATTAATGGTTCTGGATAGTGGGAATGGGTAGATACATACAGATAGACGTGCAATTGTTTAGTCAATACTCAATAGTTACCAAGCTTTTCAGCGACATCCCAAAACATTGCATGCAACTTTTGGCTCACTGCATCAAACATGTTCCAAAATCAGATATAACACAACTTTTGGCTAATTCAAATTTTGCTAGGGAGGAAAGGGTTTAGGGGCGGCCTGAACAGTATTTTGCCGGGTTGTTACCTCCGGGGTCCTGGAATTAGCCGAAGTGCGCGCAAGCTAGCTCGGACATTGTTATAAAAAAAATAAAAAATTCAAGCGACCAGCAATAACGATATGAGTTTCAAAATTCTGTGTTTAATTTAGTGGACGAATTAATGCACCGCCGAAAAAGGGGTTTCAAGTTGAAATTTTAGGCTAAAGCTTAAGCACTCACTCAAAGAAAATTTAGCTTTCTGCCCTTTCTTTTTTCTTTCTTTTGGTGTTTAGCTAAATAATATCCCTATTCGTAAAAGTAAAAGGCCTCGATGGCGTAGCCATTAGGCCGCCCATGGAAGTCACTAGTGTTTTTTACTACTCGAGCTAGGGCAAAGATTCATAGGTACAAGTCCTAAAATGGTACCATTGTAAACGGTTAAATGAGATTGGGAGGAAAAGATCTAACAATAATCCAAAGGAGAAACGACGCCCTCCGCAGAACTCTCAACATCCCTTCTTGCAAGCTTGTTTTCATTCCCTTCTAATTTCGGAAGAATACCTACACGACATCCCAAAATATTGTGATTTGAAAATAACATTAATCTTGTCTGCATCATCTATGTCAAGAAGGGAAACGCTATGGTACGCCCATACTTGTCTGGAGATAAAATATCCCTTCTATCATTAACCAGTTCATGTCATAGCATTAATTTTAATAGGGCGTAACATAACATTCACAAAGTTGTGCGTAACATTTTCAAACTACGTATACACAATGACATCACCACATCATGCATAACATTTTTCAAAATAGAATAACGTTTCCAGTCACTTTTCTTACGGTATCCTCAGTCATAACATTGGCCTCTCAATGTTATATATAATAATAATCACTTGATGTTATAACATTTGCCTTAAAAAAGGCATAACATATTATGATTGTGGGATCATAAGATGGTATACTTTAGTCTTTCCCTGTCAAGAATGGTTTTAAAAAATGAAGAGGCCACTTACCACTTACCAGAATATATTAAGCGCTGAAAGAAGGTTAAGCGGGTACCACTGTAGAATGAAGTAAGGTGATAGCAGAGCTCCATTATCGGAGAGGGTTTCATAGATGCTAGCTTTGGGTAGCGTCAAAGGAAAGTTGAAGCAATGTCTGTACAATAAAGTTTCCAATAAAGTTTTGAGTTTGGGATTTATTCAAAAAGAAAAATCATGTAAACTTTGCGTTTAAATTTTGTGGATTATTGATTCGTCTCGACGAGAGAATTGAAAAAGTAGAAAAATTATGATCGAATCCCAAATTTTTTGGGAAAAATCCAGAATTGGGTTTCGGCTATAATTTTCTACTTTTTCGATTCATCTCGTTGAGACAAATACATAATCCTCAAAAGATATCAAAACTGAAATGAATAAAAAATGAATAATGAAAAAACCCAAAAAGTCAAGTGACTTATTTTTGGGAAATTAATAGTAAATCAAATAGAAAGTAAACACATGTTAACTCATTAATATACTCACCAAAAAAAAACTCATTAATATGACAATCTCCTACTACCAATAATTATTTTCATGTTCCGTTTCTTTTTGCTTATTAAATATCAATTACTCCCTACGTCCTTTTTAAAGAGTTGAGTATTCCATTTTGAGTTGTCATTTAATAAGTGTGTGTGTTTTCAAAAGTTAATGGGTAAAAGTTTGTATAATTATTATTTTGCCCTTTTAAAAAGTTAATAGGTAAAACTTGAGAATAACCAGCAATCTCTTAGGGCCACTGAAAGTTATACCCGGTTATTACTTTCAGGTCCCCAAAATTAATTGAGGGGCGTGCAAGTTTGTCTGGAGTCTGGACATCTGGTTTTCAAAAACAAAAACGTGGATGATGATTTTGGAAGGGGGATGTAAAATTAATGTAAAAGGTATAAAATAGAGATAAAAATTGATGTGAAAAAGGTAATAATAATGTTTATTTAATAAATTATACTTACGAATTAACGAGTAGGTGAAGTTACGCATAATCTCAATTGAGATCATGACGATTATTTCAATTTCAAGCCATTTATTTTGCGATGGATTCATAACACTTTGAAAGCATTTATATAAGGACACAGAATCATTCACATGTTTTGAGTTATCTCCATTACTACAAAAATATAAAATACCCTAATTATCGGTTATCATAATTATAACAATTCATCTAAGTTAGGAACTCAAAAATTGATCAGGATAAAAATTTACGTGGTATGTCTAATTAGGTTGACCATGATTTACCTTTTTAAAAAATCTATATATTTACATTATTTTGGTTAATAGTGAACTTTTAAAGTTGTCTACTGTAATTTTTACCTTCTGAATTTCTCTAGCCAAGCGAATAAGAAAAACTAAAGCAAAAGTAACAAATTAAATTTAAAATAAAAGGCCCAAAAATTTAGTTTAGACCAAACACTGAGTGTATATTTTTTCATCCTGACTTAATGACGGTGAACATTATCCTCACTCTGATTGGTGGAAAAAAACTGGGGTCCAACTACAAACTAACTCCATAATTACCAAAAAAATGTTAACACGTGGATCCCCATCTTTCTACACCAATCAAAATGAGAGTGACATTCACCCTCATTCAGTTAAGTTTAGTGAGGGCGAACAAAAATCACAGTCACAAACATTTCCTTACCATAAAGTTCACCATAAACCAGATTAGTCAAGAGTTCCAAACCCAGACTTCCCTCAAACGGATTCGGGTCCCCGTCCAGCTTAGTAACTTCCAACAAGTAATCAACCATCTCCCTATTCCCTTGCTCTGCCGCGTAGTGAATAGGAAGAAATCCCCACATGGTCCCAATGTTGGGCAAGTGGGAGTTTTTCTCCACCAGCAACTTGGCCACCACATTGTTGCCGCTAATCACTGCCTGGTGGAGGGCGGTTGAACGAAACCTGTCTGGCCGCGCTACATCCTCTGCAATAGCTTCTTCACGAAGTCGTTTCGCTTTGACGATTTGACGGCCAACACGAGTGCCGTTTCTGAGTCCGTCGTGATGCCGTCCCGAACTCCACCAGGTTCTTGTTCTAAGAATTGGTTGGCGTTTTCCCAGTCACCGTTTCGGATGGCCCTGTACAAAGGCAAGTACCGGCTTCGGTTGTTGTCTTCAGATTCTATCACCAATACAGAGATATCAAATTAAATGGCAATCCTTAAGCTAAAAATGTATGGTTTGACTACTATCCGTGCATCTCCAACCCATCTTCTATTTCTCCATTTTTTTTTTCATCTATTTGACTATTTCTTTATTGGGAAGAAGTTCTTACTTGAATTTACACGGAAAAAAAAATAATAAAGCGCCCAAAAACAATGCATTACCAGGTTCAGCTATAGATTGTAGCTGAGATGGGGCCGAGATAGATTGTGGCAGAGAGGGGGCCGAGCGGCTAAGCATTTCCTCGAGCTCAATCCAAGCCTCTCTAGCAGTTGCCAAGTGCACCAGTTGTGGCAGAGAGGGGGCCGAGGGGGCAGATGCAATCGAAGCCTCTCTAGCAGTGGAGGAGGAACTGGAAGTAGATGCCATTATTCGTGTCGTGGGGGGTATTTCCGTTGGAGGCACTCTTATCAGGCCGGCTCGTTTGATCAGTCATGATTTCTTATTACCTGTACCTATCTCGTTCAATTTTTATAAAGTTAATCGTACCGTCCAAGTCAACTAGACGAATCGGCAGGAGGGAGAGCTACTTCTTCTTCCTCCAAGGCCTGCTGAATTAATCATACTGTCCAGTAGCTTACCTGATTAAAGGAATAACAAATATAAACTGGCCTACAAGAATTAATAGCACATAAAAATGTCCACCAATCACAAAAAAAAATTCACAGTTCAAAAGAAAAAGATCACAATTTTTTTCCCGGTTTTGAACGCCTAATTATGGGATAATAAATTATGCATTTTTCAACTTTGAGTGTTTTGTGAGCAAACATTTTGTGAAGAAAATTAATCGGACAATACCAAATAATGCTCTTTCATTCACTTTTACCTTGTTAGTTTTTAGTAAACCTATTATGAAGTTAATATCCAAATAATCTTATGTGCTCTCATTTTAGTATTACAATATATAATCCACAATCAACAATCCAAACTTTAAAAAACTATTGGCTCCCAAACTCACATTTCTATCCAAAAACGGTTAGCCTTCAACAGCAAGGGGTACTTTTTTTTTTTCTTCTAACTTTTCCCTTTTCAAATAGGTCTAGTCTAGTAGGGATGACAACGGTTTGGTTCAGCTCCGGTATGCATAAAACCAAAACCAAAGCTGAAACTTAATACTCTAACTAAAACCGTAACCAAAACCAGTGGTTTTCTTTTTTATTGAAACAATAACCAAAGATGTCGGCAACCAGTTTGGTTTCATTTTCCATTGAAATCGGTGGTCAACATTTCTAATCACCCAACTTTAATTAAGATTATAAGTGCAATTAATACAAGTTAATTCATCTTCCAAATGATGTTTAGAAAATCTGATCAATGAGTGAACCGAAAATGGAACCTGGTGAATGAACTGAAAAAGTGAAGAGTTAGGCTAGAGATGTCCTCTAGTCTTAGGGGTGTCCCACACCAACTAGCTTTTTAACTTTTTACTTCTCTCTTTGTTCAATTTTTTTTTGCGTTTGTTACTTTTGGGTCAAGCTTTTGTGGATTACTGTTTCGTTTGAACGTAAGAACTCGAAAAAGTAAAAAATTACGAGACTAACCCAATTGTTTCGGGAAATATTAAAGAAAAGTATCAAAAGACAGTTACCTATATGGCTCCGAAATTAGTCGAGGAGTACGCAAGCTAGTCCAGACATCCGGTTATTAAAAACAAAAATTGGAAAATATGTAAGAAAAAATATGAAAAGATAGTTGGTTTATTGAATAAAATTATGAAATAGAGCGGTACTAGTGCCAAACTTGATGAGTTCAACGGGGTATTTCAGACTTTTTACCAATTTCAGTAACACCGTCACCATCCATCTTCTCACTGTCACTGAAGTTGAAAGTACATGGGGGTGTCAATATCTAATGAAGTAGAGGGGTTGTGTGTTCAAATCGGTCGAAGTTAGGGATGACAATGGATTGGTTTGGTCCGGGTTTTGTGATTACCATACCTAAATTCAAAGCATTTATCTATACCCAAATCCAAACCAATATCCAACGGGTATGAATTTTAGTGCACCATAACCAAACCATATGGATTTGGATTTTATCCAAACCGCACCAAACCCGCATTAATATTCATTCCATTAATGAACTGAACATATGAAGGAAAAAAAATTATATATTAAAATAAAAAAGTCACATACCATATGATTTTACCATTAAACATCTAAATTCCAGCATAATCAAAGGAAATAACTAAATCCCTCCATCTCATAAAGTTAGTTACGTATGAAACTACGTGCAATTTTCAAAATAAAAATATTACGAAAATACTTTTTAAATTTTTTGTACCGTTCAAAAGTTCTTAATGAGATCAATCAAATAAGATCCATATTGTTCCAAAAATTATTTTTCTTAAGTAAATTAATTTTGAGTTTGAAAATTATACGTAATTTCGAGGGGACTAATTTATGGGACGGAGGGAATACGACTTTGAAATTCAAACTTAAGGTTTTTTTTTTTGATCGGCAGATTCAAAACTTAAAGATTAATTTATAGTTTCGCAGGGGGACTAATTTATGGGACGGAGGGAATATGACTGGATATACTTCTTTGTTATATTGCACGGTTTCTATCAAGCCTCCAAAAGAAATTTCGGAAATGGTTTCTTCACTCTCATTATATCTCCGGTCATATTAATGATTTCTTTACTACAGTGAAAATTGGACGGAATACTTTTGAATTAAAAAAAGAAGTATATCATGACACCTTTCCTATAAATGCGATATAGATGAGTTCGGTGTTTCCTATACTATTCTTTTTTTTATTCAATCACGTTATTTATTTAGTTCCAAATGCACAACAATTTCCTTATCGCCTAAAATGAATCCCATCGTTTGAAGTCCAAAAAATAAGGTCTTTAAAATCTTAATTTACCGGTTAATTTATAACCAGAAATCCTATGCTGCCATTCGAAAGGATGCTGTAATAATGTAGAAGCTACCAAAGGGAACCTATAATATTTGATATTGTGACATCCTCACACGCACATGCATACGTACATATGCGCGCTGCACGCACATGCATAAAATAAATGTTGAGTTTTTTTTCGAAATATCCCTTAAACTATCACTCATCTCTCTACTTCATACCTGAACTTTGAAAATTCTTTATATAGTCCCTGAACTACAACCCTTGAAGTGCATGTGATCCAAAATCTAACATCCGTTAGTGAGATGGACGGAAAATCACTCGTGCTCCCAAAACATGGGATTATGGTCCCCAAAAAGGGGCAAAAACGCCATTCCCTTCACACGCTCCCCATTTTCCCATTATTGATAGAGAGAAGCGATACAGAGCCAGAGATAGAGATAGAGATAGAGATAGAGATAGAGAAAGAAACGAAGCTCTTCCCGTATCACTGGTTCCCAAAACTTGGCCCAATCTCTTTCCTCTAAGCTCCTCAAGGACCCAATCTCAGTCCGTCTCTCTCTAACCCGCTTGTCTCCTATTTTCTCTGTGATCCAAAACTTATCCCTTGTTTTCTCCGCAATCGAACACCATGCATGTGCAGATGAAGGTTTGATCCTTACGGCTGAAATAACTTTGGTTTGACACCCAGTCTACACACAAATAACAGACTCGGACAATTCTGCTCTTATGATCATTATCGCTTGATTCCAAAGAGAGAAGCCGTGCATTCTTTTGGTCAAGCATTTTATCAAACAAATGGTGGGCATTCACACAGATGTGATAAAATAATGATACACACTCATTCTTAGACTGCTAAGCTTCTCTTTAAGTTCTCTAAATCAAAGTTCAATTGCTAAGATGACAACCCATACGTAATAAATCCCTGCAATAGCATCAAGAGCAGGGCTTATTTACCTTTTTAGTCCCAAAGTATTCGCGAAATGTCAATTTGGTCCCCAATATTCAAATCGTGTCTATCGAGTCCCCAATGTTCACAATGTGTGTTTAATTGGTCCCTGTGACTAACTCCGTCCGTCTTCTCCGTCAAATGCAGGGGTAATTTCGAAATTTCACCCCTAAAACACCATCTTCACCCCATTTCCTCTGATAAAAATATTATAAAAAAAAAAAAAGAAAAAAAAAAAGAAAAAAAAAAGAAAAAAGAAAAATGAGACTAGTCTTCAACCCGTAGAGTTCAACCAATACCGGATGAATTAGAGTTCAACCCATACCCGTTCTTTTTCTGGTGTCCGATCAGGTCTCTTCCGAGATCTCCGACTTCACTTCCTATCAGAGGTTGTCGGAGTCCATGAGGATCACTTCCGGCGAGCGTAGCCGGACCAAGAGCAGAAGAGAAGGCGGTCGTCGTGGCTGCCGGATCCGCAACGACGGTGGCCCGTTCAGGGGTGGCCCGTTCAGGCCCGCAACGACAGTGGCCCGTTCAAAAGTTATTACAAAGATCTACTGAAATGTCATGTATTTGTGTAAGTCATTTACTGTGTTGTATTCGTATGGACTTCGAGGATTCTATCACTTGCAATGTCTGGTTACTGAAATTTGAAAAAAAAAAAAAAAGGTGCAAATCTACTTCATCTACCATTGAATTTGAAGGAATAAAGCTATGGCTTCGATTCGACTTGATGCGTCGAAGCAGTACTACGCAACCAGCAGTCTTGTAGTTGGTTATGCTCTCTGTTCTCGCTTGCTTGCTGTGATAAACAAATTCGTCATTACCAAATTGGCTTATTTACCTTTTTTCTTTTTCTTTTTTCTTTTTATTTTTATCAGAGGAAATGGGGTGAAGATGGTGTTTTGAGGGTGAAATTTCGAAATTACCCCTGCATTTGATGGAGAAGACGGACGGAGTTAGACACAGGGACCAATTAAACACACATTTTGAACATTGGGGACTCGATAGACACGATTTGAATATTGGGGACCAAATTGACATTTCGCGAATACTTTGGGGACTAAAAAGGTAAATAAGCCTCAAGAGCAGTAGGTGAGCAATACTGCCAATACATGACCCATACAGCAAAAGTTGCTTTTTGAGCTTAGATTTAAACCAAACGTAGTCAAGAGAGTGTTCTTTTCTTCTCCTTTGGAAAGGGAAAGTGAGTTTCCTCTGTCTAATTTGAGTGGGAAAAAAAAATTCCCTCTCTGTTTGCAATTTTGTGGGTTAATGGTTGATTGTGCTTTCCCTACTCATTTTAGTGAGGGATTTTTTTAGTGCTCAGTTTGTTTGTGTGTGTGTGTGTGAGAGAGAGAGAGAGACTGAGAGAGAGCTCTCAATTATGGCGCCAGTCTTACGTGTCCAGAGATGGGAAATAACGTTTTTACCCTTTGGAGGGTACTTTTCCATCCATTGAACTAATCGAGAGTTAGATTTTGGACCACATGCACTTCAAGGGTGATAGTTCAAGGACTATATAAAGAATTTTCAAAGTTCAGGTATGAAGTAGAGAATTGAGTGATAGTTTAAGGAATATTTCGAAAAAAAACTCAATAAATGTTTAAGAAAAAGCTGGTAATAGAATAGTCAGAAATCTCGATCGGAATAGCGAAGATGTACATTGAAAAAGAATTTCAACTTTTGAAAGGAATTAATTAGGAGATAATGTAAGATTAAACTAACAGGAGATAAAGACTTGCATTTTCTAAAATGAAAATTATGAATCGGCTAACTAAAAGTTTTGAAAGTTAGACCTCAAACGAATCCGGTGTGGGTGTTGTGCGGTAGTTATTGTGGGATGTGTTGTACGACAAAACTACGTCGTTTTATTCATTTTCTTGATACACCTCCAAAGGTTTCAAGGGTCTTGTTTGAAAAGTTAATTTTAAGGTTCTATTACAGGCTATCCAATCGGCCCTCGTTGTTAATTATACCTTCAAAAGATGAGAATATCTTTTACTGATAATGGCTACTAAAAATTTAATGGTAATGAATCTGCAAATCAAACCAACAACCAAGTTTTTATCAAAAAATAAATAAATATTGAGAATTCGTCAAAACGCTGCAAAAGGAATTAGTAAGCGATACACATCCTTCTAAAATAGTTGATCAAACCTTAAATAAATTCAAGCAAAAAAAAGAAGAGTTTGACAAAGCTAACATGATTCTAAAATTGCGAATAAAAACATGATTCATCCTCCCCCCAAAAAAATTGAAAATAAAACATGATCTAAAATCATTTGAGACACCTAAAGGTATTGTTTACTGAAACTATGAAGGATGCGTGTGAGCGAAGAATCGAGAGGTGATTTGACTGGGGAGTTGGGAATTGAACGAAAGACATAAGCCCTTCAATTTATGCCAGCCATCAATACTCTTAAACTAAGCTAGACCATTGAATGAATATCTCATGGTTTGAAGATTTTTGGAAATCCAATCACATCTAACCTTATACTTCTCTTTTTGGATAGCTTTTCAAATTCAAAATTCAAAACTTACAACGAAAGTCACATTGAATAGATTCCATATATCTTAAATATTTAAAAGTTTCCTTCCTTCATGCAAATCATACACGCTGTGATCAAAGAAGGTATAGGGTTTTAATTTTAGGAGGGAAATCAAGAGGTAATATTTTTTGTTAGCAGGGGCAGCATTCCTGTTAAGATAAACTCAACTTATTTGCAATTCAAAATATGTTTTTGTAGGATTAAATCACTTTAAACATTTAAACAACTTGAAAAATACAAAAGCTTATAAATCCCATCCAATCTATGCATGAGTACACTTGTCGCAACCTAACTCTCATTGCGAAAACCCGTCCTGCAATACTATAATAGATATGAATGGACCTTGTGATTTTCTTCTTTGAAGAAAATTTTAGAAATTAATACTCAACCTTAGATGTCGTTACTCTGGTCCTTCGTGTATGATGGGGATGCAAATGGAGTCAGAGCAATGGACGAAAGGCAAGGTTGTACAACCAGTGGAAGAGGAATGAGTGGTCTTAACAATTTTATTGAGGACATGAAATTTGTAGACCTACAATTAATGGGAAGAAAATTCACTTGGTCAAACTCTCAGGAGGGAGAAAAATGGAGTAGAGTTGACAGGTTTTTAAGGGATATTGAATGGCTAGATAGGTTCAAAAATCAAACAATGAGGCTTTCCATGAACGATCTCTAATCATTGTCCCATTTTGTTGATGGACTATGATAGATATTTGGACCATAACCATTCAAGTTCTTTAATAGTTGGTTAAAAAAGGGTAGTGCTAATGCAAAATTGTTTTGTTTGTGCAAAAAATATAGTGCTTAAAAACCTTGAACCATGTTCAAGGTACAAGCCTTTTGTACACTACAATTTTGGTAGGATTAAATCACTTTAAAAATTTAAACAATTTGAAAAATATAAAAGCTTATAAATCCCATCCAATCTATGCATGAGTACGCTTGTTGCAACCTAGCTCTCATTGAGAAAATCCATCCTGCAATACTATAATAGATGTCGTTACTTTGGTCCTTCGTCTATTGTAATGCCCCCAAAATTTGGGCACGTTAATATTATTACTAACATAAATAAAAGTTTAAATATAAATCTTAATACAATATAAACTGTCTCCATCAACTATATAAATTACAACCGGGTCGGGTCTAGAGCTTCTTCTACCCCTGCGCTTGGTCATCCCCCAAGCTGGCAGCACTGCTTGCTCAATAGGCCTCCTCTCCATAGAATGCCCTAAAAAAAATCGGTTTTGGCATTATCATTTCCCTAAAAAAATCGCGTACATAGAGTGTTATTGCTAGCGTTTTTATTTTATAAAATGTTAAATTTCTCTCTCTTAATCTGGTTAATTATTGAATTTTTTTATTATGATATAATTGATTTGTACAATAAGCTTTAGTCGGTTTGGTGAATTAATTTTGGATCTTTAACTTGGAGTGACATAAACTATAATACTAATGATTTTAAACGATGCAACTAGTCAAAGTATATCAAAATTGGGATATCTCTCTATTCTTTATGTTTATTTTACTAAACTAATTTATTTGAAGAACCTGTCTCTCTCTACATCCTTCCAAACTAGATCCGCCGCCTGGGGGTTGGGGATTCCGCCTCTATCTATATCTCTAATATATTATTGAAGTGCTACTTGAAATCGTCCTGCGCATTGGATTCACACTAGTAGTTCAAGTATATCCAAAAAAAATTTGAAAGAGAAAAGATTTTATTAATTTGTCAATAATATATCAAAATTGGTCTACACGTGTTGTATGGATATAATTTGTCACAAAAGTGAAGGGTAAAATAGCTGCCAAATATTGAGCAATGTGAATGAAAATTAGAAAAAAAAAATCCTTTAGATTGGAACTTTTCGAATTGTAGTTCCTTATGCTGATTTTACTGAACTAAATTATTTGAGGAACCTGTCTCTCTCTACATCCTTCAAAACCAGATCCGCCGCCTGGGTGGTTGGGGATTCCGCCTCTTCCATTCAAGTTCTTTAATATTTGGTTAAAAAATTGCGTACATAGAGTGTTATTGCTAGCGTTTTTATTTTGTAAAATGTTTAATTTCTCTCTCTCAATCTTGTTACTGAATTTTTTGATTATGACATCAATTGATTTGTATAATGAGCTTTAGTCGGTTTGGTGAATTAATTGTGAATCTTTAACTTGGTGTGTGACATACTATAGTACTAATAATTTTAAATGATGCAAGTTTTGTTCATAGCACGGGTCACTTGCCGCTAGCAATAACAAATGCGGATATCTATCTATGTCTCTAGTATATTATTGCAGTGCTACTTGAAATCGTCATATGCATAGCACGGGTTGCTAGTAGTTAAAGTATATCAAAATTGTTCTACACGTGTTGTATGGATATAATTTGTCACAAAAGTGAAGGGCAAAATAACTTGAAAATATTGAGCATTGTGAATGAAAATTAGGGGGAAAAAAAACCTTTAGATTTGAACTTTTCAAATTGTGGTTCGTTATGCTTATTTTACTGAACTAATTTATTTGAGGAACCAGTCTCTCTCTACATACTTCGAAATCAGATCCACCGATTGGGGGATTGGGGATTCCGCCTCTTCTATTCAAGTTCTTAATATTTGGTTAAAAAATCATGTACATAGAGTGTTATTGCTAGCGTTTTTATTTTGTAAAATGTTTAATTTCTCTCTCTTAATGTTGTTATTGAATTTTTTGATTATGGCATTAATTGATTTGTACAATGAGCTTTAGTCGGTTTGGTGAATTAATTGTGAATTAACTAGGCGTGTCATAAACTACTATAATACTAATAATTTTAAACAATGTTCATTGCGCAGGTCACCGCTAGCAATAACACATGGGGATTATCTATCTATCACTTTAAGATATTATTGTAGTGTGCTACTTGAAATTATCCTGTGCATAACACGGGTTCATGTTAACAGATAAAGTATATCAAAATTGGTCTACACGAGTTGTATGGATATAATTTGTCACAGAAGTGAAGGGTAAAATAGTTTCCAAATATTGAGCATTGTGAATGAAAATTAGAAAAAAAAAATCCCTTAGATTTGAACTTTTCAAATTGTGGTTCCTTATGCTTATTTTACTGAACTAATTTATTTGAGGAACCTGTCTCTGTCTACATCCTTCGAAACCATATCCTGGGGGTTGCGGATCCCCCCGGTCTTTTTTTTTGCATGGCAAAAAAGGATTTTATTAATCAAATATCGAAGATACAAGATTAAACGGAGCCAGAGAAAGCAAAAGAGCCTCTCGAGACCCAAGAGATTGGAAGATTGACAAGAATACAACCAAACAATCAAGACAAAAACCAAAAACCCAAACAAAGAGAAGCACAAAACCAAATAGCACCACACAAAAGAGAAAAAACCACGCTACCCTTAAACAAACCCGAAAGCAAGAACCCTCACAAGCCAAAAGAAAACAAAAGCAAAACCCACAAAGCAACTGAAGCAACCCCTATGGAGAAGATTAGATATTAATATCGGCCCTTGCCTTGTTAAGGGCTTCCATCTCAGCAATCTTGCTTACGACCTCATCCTCATCACTATCATAGCTAAGGCCAATAAGGCCAATCTTGCGGATCCCCCCGTCTTTTATAGCTAGCCAAACCCTTATTTTGCGAACCCGCTACTCCGAAGCTCGAGTGGGTAAAATCCATGGAGCTCACATGATTTTAGGCTAGTTTGGTGACCCCGCCTGCGAATTAAGTGAGCTGAGACTTTTTTTTATTTATTTTTATAATCAAGAAATTTTATTAATCACTGTAAATGGAAGGCTACAATGATTAAAGGGAAAAGAGCAAAAGGCATCCCAACCAAACCATACATCCCAACTAGGTTGGCACCCATGGAATGGACAATCATATGCCGCTCAGAACCCAGACAAAAAGGATGGCAAGGTGCCAACCACAAAAACAAAAAACATGAGAATACAGCTCTAAGTCTCCAAAAGAGATTACAGAAATATCACCACAAAGTAAAAGAGAGGACTACATTAGATATCACTGCAGATTTCAGTATGCTAGGATCCCATACGGTCTTGGTATTTGCAGAACCAAATTCAGTCTTTTATAACAAGCTTAGGTGCCTTGATCTTCCTTATACCCTGCAAACATCTCTTAAAATCTTCCACTGAGTAATTTTTCAAATCAAAATTAGCTTTAGACCATAGGGCTATTTTCGTTTGAATACCATCCACCAGCTTCTCCAAATCAGATTCTGCTCCTTGAAATAATACTCTATTCCTTTCAAGCCAAAGTGACCACAAAACAGCAAAAAAGCAGATATCCCATATGCCTCTTTCCACATTTTTAAATTTACTGGACAGCCACCATGACAGGAGGTTGTAGATGTTTCCCGGACAAACCCAAACCAGATTCCACCAACCTATGATTCTAGACCAGACTTTCCAGGCAAAGATGCAGTTGATCAATAGGTGGTCTGCAGTTTCCACAACCTCTTTGCAAAAGGTACAATAACCAGCTCCTTCAGATATGTCTGTATTGTTATCAAGTATACCTCTTTTAATTAATTCACTACCAGTAGCAATTCTCCCTTGAACAGCTTGCCACACAAAGACTTCTACTTTAAATGGGCAAAGATTTTTCCAAATCAATTTACAATGGGGGCCAATAAAATTTACAGCATTATGTGAATTATCCCATATATCATAGAAAGACTTTACTGTAAATGTACCTGACTTTTGCTCCCATTTCCATTTAAGCTGATCATCCCCATTTGCAGTTAGTAAAACATCATTCAACAGCTGCTTTAGGACTTCTAGTTGCCCCTCTTCCCAGGTGAAAAGTCTTCTTCTGAAAGTCAAAAACCAACTCTGCTCTGCATGATTGAACACTTCCTCCACTTTTGCATTTTTCAGAATTGAAATAGAGAATAGCCTAGGAAAAGAAACAACTAGGCTTTGATCCCCCAGCCAGATATCTTTCCAAAACATTGTATTGTTGCCAGAACGAACTTTAACTTGAAAACCTGAGTTGACAATTTCAGAGAATTCAGATTGACTATCACCAAGGCTGCTGATCTCTCTCCAAATTCTTGAAATGTTAGCATTCTGAGCTGGCCCTTTAGATGGTAACCAATCAAGTCTTTGGTAACCGTAGTTTCCAGATAATACTTTAACCCACAGTGCTTCTTTATCCTTTCCAAATTTCCACCACCATTTGCACAACAGAGCAGCATTTTGGATTTCTAGCTTCTTGATACCCAGGCCACCATTTGATTTGCTCTTTGTAATTCTGTCCCACCCTACCATATGCAGTTTTCTTTTATCACATGAATCACCCCACAGAAATTGCCTCTGCAATTTTTCAATCTTCTTGCATACTCCCTTGGGCATCTTAAAGATAGACATGTAGTATTGAGGCAGATGGCCCAAGGTGGATTTTACAAGTGAAGCTCTTGCACCTATTGTTAAGTACTTTCTTTTCCAGAGGGCTAATTTCAAGCTTACTTTATCTATCACTGGTTTCCATGTAGATATTCTCTTTGGATCAGCTCCCAAAGGTAGTCCCAAATATTTGATAGGTAGGTATACCACTTTGCACTGAAAAACACCTGCAAATACTTTCATTTCCTCCTCTGTAATCCCAATTCCGCAGATCTGACTTTTTGCAAAGTTAATTTTGAGACCAGACATTAATTCAAATGAGTGTAGTATACCCTTAATCACCTTGAGTTCTTCCAAGTTATTTTTACAGAAAAGAACTGTATCATCTGCAAATTGAAGATGGGAAATCACAGTGCCATTAGTACCCACTTGGATGCCAGAAATCAGGTTGGCCATCTTAGCTTTTTCCAGTAGAATGTTTAATCCCTCAGCCACAATAATGAATAGGAGAGGAGAGATGGGATCCCCTTGTCTAAGCCCCTTTTCCATTTGAAAATCACTTGTTGAGGATCCATTGATGAGTATTGACAGAGTAGCTGAAGACACACAAGATTTTATCCATTTGATCCATTTTCTACCACAGCCCATCATCTCTAGCATTTTGAAAAGGAAAGACCAATTGACACAGTCATAAGCCTTTTCAAAATCAAGCTTGATAACCAGACCTTGGCTGTTGCAATTCTTCCATCCATCAATGATTTCATTTGCAATTAGAACCCCATCTAATATATGTCTTCCTCCAATGAAAGCTGCCCGAGTTTCTCCCACAAAGCTTGGAATAATTCTCTTGAGTCTGTTTGCCAACACTTTAGCAAGAAGTTTGTACAGCCACCCAACCATGCTTATGGGTCTGAAATCCTTGAAATTGGTGGCCCCTTCTATCTTAGGAATTAGTGTAACAAAAGTTGCATTGACACCCTTACAAAGAATTCCATTAGTATAAAACTCATGAAAGAATTGTACCACATCTTTCTTGATAATCTTCCATGACTTTTTCACAAAAGCCATATTGAATCCGTCCGGACCTGGAGCTTTGAAGGGATCACAATCATTAAGAGCATCCACAATTTCAGCCAATGAGAATGGGCTATCAAGCAATCTGAGGTCAATATTATTCAATTGCCTGTTAAGTCCTTCACCCAGACAAGGTCTGAGACTTGGCGGCAGCTCGAACGACAGATCCTATTGTTGGGGGGGTTTTTGATTCCTTTTCAAGGGTAGTTGTTTTATGTACATCGTATTTTCCATCCAAGCGACGTGGATAACCCGATTGTTGGGGGGTTTTTTGCCCTTCGATGGGCTCTGGTTTGAAGTTTGTAGCCCTTTGGCAGTTTTTGAGTAATCAAAAATTCGGATTCGATAAAAAATAAAATAAAATATTCGGGGAACCTCCAGCCATCTACAGTAATATAACCCAAAAAAAATCTGTGAAGCCAACATGTGGTTTGCTTGACCCAATAATTAAAAAAATCTAATATTCGTTAACAGTTATTGTATGAAATACTATCACATTTGAATTAAATCTGATTTGACTCTTTGCGTAAGGATTGTGTCACAAATCATTCTAATCCACCGTACAACTTTTAGTTTTCCATTTGCTAAAATGGACATTTGCTAAAATTAAGTGGGTGATTTTAGCAAATGAAGTGTGTATGTCCAGATTCATTGGAGATAAAATCACCTACTTGATTTTAGCAAATGTCCATTTTAGCAAATGGATTAGTTTAATTTAATTTTGCTCTTTATTTTTCGTTTCTACTTTTAACAAAGAAAAATTACTTGACGAATTGAATTCAGAATAGTTTTTGTGAACGACTTCTGAAAATAAGTGGTTTTCAAAAAAAAAAAATATGTATATATATATATATATACACTAGCGAATGACCCGTGCCTGAAGCCACTCCACCGAACGAAATTTGAGTATGAAATACTTGAATGACAATCCAATTCCATGAAGTTGCAGTTCCAAGCTAATACAATCGTCTGCCTGACCATAAACATCATCCCATTTATTAAGTGAATATGAGAAAATAAAATACATACCATTAATACAATAAAGATAGTTTTTAAAAGGTACTTTGTTCGAACTTATAATACAATAAAGAATTTGTCTATTAAAGCCTCTAAATTTCTTATCAGATATAGTGTACGAAAACAACAAAAGGCATTGATTCTATCAAATTGAGTCCATTCATTACCCATGTCTAAAGGCACTGAGCATATTAATTGGTTGAACAATCGAAAACAACTATTTTGCCTTGCACCAAAGATCCCTTCTCAAATTATCAATCTTAATATATTTGATTTATCAATCAAGTTTAAGTAGTCAAAAAAAAAAGAGTAAGAAACATACGGCAAAAAAAAAAAAAGCTATACCATTGACTAAAAGTACATCCCTATTTAATTCAAGACTAACGTAAACCAACCACGCTGTCTTACATTCCATGCCTATTCAATCCCACATTATTTGCTTGAACAAATAAACTTGTTGCACAATCTATAAAAGCAATAACAAACACGAAACCAAAGATCCTTGCACAAATTAACTGTCACATACTTAATCCAATAAAGTTTTAAGAAAATAGTGATTTCAGGGGTGAGAGAGGAATAAAAGTGATAATTTCTCAAGGTGGAATATGGAAAAAATAGATAGCAGAATTAATTTTGGTTGTTACGTGATTGAAGCTTTCCTTTTAATTGTGGCTATTACATAATTGAAGAGAGAGTGGAAATTTGTGTTCCCAAATCAGTAATCATGAGTAAGGAAGGGGGGGAGAGAGAGGGTATCAAAATAGGCAACGTTTTTTGGTTCCCAAGTATGGCTGACCATTGAGGCGGCAAAGTCTGAGCCTGAAAGTGCATCTTGACCATTGATTAAAAGCTTAATTGATCTAAGCCCTTGAGGATTGGCGTGAAAATCAACCTCAATCATCCATTGAATCCAAGGGCTAAAAATATAAGAGATTCAAAAAACTGAGATATATATATATATATATATATATATATATATATAGGAAGCCGCTCTTCTAAGGGCTCCCTTAGCCAAAATTCCGTGCGGACCAAGCCCTTTTTTCAACTTTCCGGATCAAATTTTGACGATCCGAACCGCTCAATGTTTTTAAAATGCATTTTCCAAGGTCCACGCGGAAAACATTCAAAAAAAAATACCCGGAAGGGCTTGATTCACACAGTTTTCGGAAAAACTGTACACGTGGACCCTTAAAAATGCATTTTAAAAACATTGAGCGGTTCGGATAGTCAAAATTTGATCCGGAAGGGCTTGGTCCGCACGGAATTTGGCTAAGGGAGCCCTTAGGAGATCATTCTCCTATATATATATATATATATATATGTATGCAATCTCCTTCCAATCCGGACGTCCGGAAATTAAAAAAATCCGGACCTCTAATCTGGGCCGTTGGATCTCATCCAACGACTGTGGGGAAAAAAAGACCTTGCGGGTCTAAAGTCGGGTAAAATCACGATCGCGGGTTATGGAGTCAGGTCATATCCTCACACGGGTCAAAACACTCCTCATTTCACGTTCGTAATAGAGAGAGTAGAGAGAGAAGCGATTCAAGGCGATTCGCGAGAGACCGACGAAGAAGGTGAAGTTCACACCTTGATCTAACCATCTCCAGGTCTCTCCTCTCTCTCTCTCTCCCTCTCTATCTCTCTTTCTCTCTCTCTCTCTCTCTCTCTCTCTCTCTCTTTTTCGATCCATCTCTCTCTCTCTCTCTCTCTCTCGAACCAGACTCGTTAAAACCCTAGTTTTGTTTGTAGTGAACCAGATCGAAGCAAGCTCTGCGAGAAAATCGATCTTCTCCATCAACCAGCTCTCTCTCTCTCTCTCTCTTACTCTCGATCCATCTCTGTTTCTCTTTTTCGATTTATTTGACAAATCGAAACCCTATAGATAAACAAATAGAAAATGTGGACATTTGTAGTTTAAAAAATAAAGCAACAAATCAAGCTTTGGTACATGTTCTAATGCCATATAGATTGTCAAAACTGTTCTTTTTGCAAAAGAAAAAATTGTTCAAGTTGAAATGACTTTGTTCATAAAACAGAACATGGGGCAATCAAATTTGCTACATATGTTTGATAATTAATGGGCTAGCTCCCATGAGTACTCTCCATCATCAACCACATCAAAATTAAAAGCAGGTACTATTGCAATTCTTAAGGGACCTCAACATCATAGAAGCGTACACAGGGGCAACATGTAAATCACACCTCTTTTGCTAATTTGACAATTAACTTAGTGCAGGTCTTGTCTTAGAGAACTTACTTCGAACAATTGGAAGGCACTATGCTTCCTACATGGAACGATAACTAACCAGTCGTAGACATGAGCAATCACACGTCCAAGAACAAACATCAAAATGAGCAATCACCTCAACATCTAGGGTTTCTTCTTTTGAAATAGACAAACAGAGATGCAAATCGAAATATATATATATATATATATATATAGAGAGAGAGAGAGAGAAGAGACCATGTTTTTCACGATCGAGATGAAGATGATCGATCGAGAGAGTGAGATGCTTCGTTTAGCTTCGCCTACAAACAAAAAACTAGGGTTTTTAGATGAATCGATCGATCGATCGAGTGAGAGAGAGAGAGAGAGAGACACGAGACCTGGAGATCAAGAGGAGTGGTTCGAGGTCTGCACTTCGTCTTCGAGATGGTCTTCTTCGCGAATCGCCTGATCGCTCTTTCTCTCTCTTCTCTCTGTCGATTTCAAAAACTAAGAGAGAGGAAGTGACCCGGGTGTGTAATAGGATTCGGATCTCAACCCGCGAATGTGATTTTACCCGACTTTAGACCCACGAGGTCTTTTTTTCCCCACAGCCGTTGTATGAGATCCAACGGCCCAGATTAGAGGTTCGGATTTTTTTAATTTCCGGACGTCCGGATTGGAAGGAGATTGTATATGTATGTATGTATATTGTAAAAATATGTCCCACTTGCATAAAATCAATAAACTATGACAACAATTTGTTTTTTCATTTCCAACAACCGGTTCTCGAAATTATTCCACGAAGCTGTTTATAAAAATATGAACTACTTTTTGAAGGAAAAGATATAAAACTTGGCAATATTTTTTGGGGCGTTAAATAGGGGTCTTAGTCCGTAGTGCTACTTATCTATCCATCCTAGGCAAACTAGGGACTTAAGTTGTCATCCCAGTTATCATCCCAACATTTAAATAAACCCTTTACTACCCTTATTTACCATAACCAACTGAAATCCCATATTAACTTTAACTTTGGGGAGTAATTTCCACACCCCTAAATTGAAAACTAGGGACTTAAGTTGTCATCCCAGTTCCCATATTTTTTTCTTTTTGTCTTTTTTACATGATAGAAAAATGAGTATATATTATCTCAAACCCCAGCAACCCATCAACAAGAAGTATAAAAATACTCTCCATACCAAGGTTTTAAAAATCAACCATTATGTACTCCCTCCGTCCCTTTTTAAATGACCACTTTCACTTTTTGACTTTATTTTTAAATTGTCTATAACTTTCAATCTATAATATATTATGTACTTTTGAAAAAATTGTATTTTAGAACTCATTGATTTCTATAAAACAAGATCCATATTGCATATTTTATGTAATATAGATTGAAAATTATAAACAACTTTCGAATCCAGCTGGAATAGTAACATCATCACTTAAATAGGGATGGAGGGAGTAATGATTTTTGAGCTTTTCGATACCGCCAAGACACCTCCACATACCGGTGAGACCAAAAAATCACATGCATGTGGCCTCCAGTTACGTATCAGTCCTTTTCCGATTCACGGCCTTTACGGCAATATATACACGACCATTACGAGTGATTTAGGAACTTAAATGTATTTATTTTTTGGTAAAAGTGATTTCAAAAATTCACAACTTGTACACCTAATTCCTGTTACGTAGCGTTCGGTACTTCCAATACAGTTACACATGGTGACCATTACTGTCACATGTCCTGAAACTGTTATTTAAATCCTTGTCAGTAGAAATTGAACCACAAACTCATTGTACGTAAGTGCAGCTGTAAGCTCCAAAGGCCGAGCTCCCTTTTTGGTTGGCACTTTTCATAACAAACACACACTTTCACATGTATCCCTTCTTTATCACTTTGTAAATTCTTTACTTTTCTGTTTAGAGTGTCTGTATAGGACGTGGAAGGAATTCAATTTATTTTATAACGTAGGACCAAGAGTCGTTAGCTAGTCGAGGTGCACGTGCTTGGTGGCAGTGCATGTTACGGACTAAAATTGCACAAGATTGATAGATGGTCCATTGGTAAGTTTTGAAGAGCAATGGAAAGATTTGTCTCACCAAGAAAATCTTCCTCAGACAAGGAAGGAATTGGCAAAGACTTGGCAATAAAAAACATGCACGTGAATTCTCAGCCAAAGATTATTGGGAGATTCATTTATGGTATGATTAGGCGATCAAACATGGGAAGATTCTACTAAATCTGTTTGACGGCTGGAGGAGTGGCTCAAGCCGTTTTTGCTGGTAAGAAAAGGCTATAAACTGACTTGTGGAGCTGAGATATTCTCTACGTCCTTTTTGAGCAACTACTGGACATACTTTTGAGAGGAAAAAGAATACATGTGTGGGTCTTGGAGTTCCATCAATTAACACACTCCCAAGTTATCTCCAAGAAGTACATCACCATTAATCCTTACAACCGAGTTCTATCCGGTGGATTTCCGGAAGAGTAAATTGGAAGGCTCGAGGATTCGAGGCAGCGGCAGTCAAGTGCTTGGTGCGATGAACGTGGATTCGGCAACTGATTCTTGGGTCAATTGAAAGGATTTTCGATTGTAAGTATAGGACGGTTGTAATCGCACAATGATATTATTAGTACTTGATTCCTTCCCGTGGTTTTTGCCCATATAGGGTTTTTCCACGTATATTTGGTGTTCTTCGTATTCTTTGTTTCATTACCTACTTATTGTTTTGTTTTTTTATTTAGGCACCGAAGTAGGAATTTCAGCAGCTATACATTGGAGTTAACGAATTGTACCAATTCAGTCATATATTACCGATATCTGTATTTTGGTTGAGTCCCCAGGGTCTGTTCGGATGTTTGGTATGATAATATTTTATCAATCATAAATACTTTTTAGTGTTGTAATTGGCCTTGTAATGTAAAAACTGTGAAGGTGATAGATTTCCATAGATAGAACAGCCCTCATAAACACTAATAGATCAATAGTTATTAACTTTTAAAAAAAAAAAAAAGAGAAACAGCTCTTATATGGTTGCAAATTTTGCATCTATATGCTATATTAATGATGGTTAACCTTTTTCTCCTAATATGATTTCGAGCCTATCAGAGAAGAATCCTAGTCAAATTACAATATCCCCCAGTTTTCCAAGTTCTTAGGTATTTTGTTACTCTCGAAATGTTTCAAAGAGAGATTAAAAGGGAAATGGTGAAAGCAGCATCATAGCTTGAACGAAAACTCGTCTCAATTAAGTTGGTATCCGCGTCCAAGACAATCATGTGCCCTGCTGATCACCAAAAAGGCAAAAACGTCTGGCCAGTGCCATTGTAGTGGAACAATTCATTTTAATAGAACTTCCAATAAATGGACTAATTAAAACATGTTAGTCTCCCACTTCTCGTTCATCCCATACCTTGCTTCTTCCGGCTGGTTCGCTGTTTGGTGTTCTGTTTCGGCCTAACGGCAAGGATGTTTGCTAAGGTGGTGTGGTGACTCAGCGTGGTCCAGTGGCGGGGCCACGATTGAGAATCCGGGGGGGCCGAGTTCAAGGGCGGCTCTAAGATTTTCATCTAACGCTGACAAAAATGAACAACATATTTATGATGAAAGCTGTATGCAAAGAAGTCGTCTAATTCTCTTCAATTTTTCAGTGTTTCCACATTGAACCTAATGTCAGACAACTATTATCTTTATATGTTTATTATATATGGGTTTTCATAAGTGGGTCATACTTGTTTTGTTTTGTTAGGGCTATAACAATTTGGTTCAAATTTTGTTGGAAACATTTATTTTAATTTCAAAAGAGTAACCCTGCACTGAAAATAGCAAAAAAAAATTAATTTATATCAAAATTTTAATTTTTTTTCAGTACATTTTTCAAACTGCGGGGGGGCCAGGGCCCATCCCAGCCCATGGCTGGCTCCGCCCCTGGCGTGGTCTCCCTCCATGTTCGTCACTGGGCGTTTCATGGCTTTCGCTTAACGGCAATGGTGAGCGTCCGCGACAGCTCGTTCGTTGATTCTGTTTGGCTTCGCCTCCTTTTGGTTTGCCAATGGTGGCATGGTGGTTTTGGTGGCGATGCGCGGACAGTGGTGGTAGTGGTGGCTGGGTTTTTTGATGGAGCTATACTACAAGATTGTGGTGGTTTAGGTTTAGGATTTCCTGGGCTGGGCTTAGCCTTTTGGGCTAGGTCTTTTTTGTGCTTTTATTGTTTTATCTGGGCATTGTTGTCCTTTGGGTGTAAGTTTTCATTGTTTTAGCTTAGCACTTTAGGCCCTCAGGTGTATTTGGGCTTTGCCCTTTGGGTTTTTTCAACTTTTGGTTGGAATCCCTCTCCCCTAATAAAATTTTTTCGATTGCCAAAAAAAAACAAAAAAAAAAAACATGTTAGTTACAACGTCAATCTAACTACAACTACAAGTAGAATGTCAAAGTCAATTTATAAGATTGAAATGGACTTTTAATCAGGCTGATCTAGTCAACTTGGGAATATCTTTCTCCTTTATTTGCTTCAATTGATTTATTGATGTCTCTCTTATTCTAAATGTTTTCTGTCGGTGGGGCGTCGGTGTGGGAGATTTTGTTAATCTTGAAATGTTTCAAAGAGATTAAAAAGGAATTGGTGAAAGCATCATCATAGCTTGAATGAAAATTCGTCCCAATTAAGTTGGTATCCGCGTCGAATCCAATCATGTGCCCTCCCAATCACCAAAAATGTTCGGCTGCAGCCACGACGTTCCAGCCCATATCATCAATAGCCAAACACCCTATGTTCTGAAAATCCAATATCCGGCATGTCACCCCTGATCCGCACTCGTACACTTCAGTGGCCGAGTACTGAACCCTCACCAGAAGTTTGTAACAGTAATGGCTAAATGACATGTACTTCAACCATGCTATAAAACCCGGGATGGGCTGAATGTAGTATCCGCCGACTAGTAATAATAACATTAGCATGGTCACGCGCGCACGGAAGCTAAGGTTGTGGCTTGCTTTACGTACAATATGATTGCACCGAGTGCTAGTCCGAGTCCCTGAGAGACTAGCACATTGAAGAGGATGATCAAGAGTAGGGGTATCCACGGATCGGATCCGGATCCGATCCGCTCAGAGCGGATTATGGTTTTTAAGATCCGGAACCGAACCGAACATTCACGGATCGGATCGGATCGGATTGGGCGGATTTGACAGATTAAGAAGGATTATTGACCGGATTGAGCAGATTGAGCGGATCCGATCCGGATCCGGAACCGCCAGATAAGAAATTCTCGATCCGGAACCGAACCGAACATTCACGGATGGGTCAACGAACGGATTTGGCGGATTGAGCGGATCGGATGATCCGCTGGACAACCCTAATCAAGAGTGTTATTAAATATATGACTAGCGATGGTTTGAGTCCTCCCATCCAATATGTGATGGTACTGGTGAAGATAGTTGGGAGCACAGGCTCCATCAGTAGGTCGCCTGCTCTTCGGGCAAAGTAATAGGAGGAGAGACGGTTCATGCCCGAGGAACGTTCTTTGATAAACATTGAACGTTCTTCAGGGAACGCAAATATGGCGTTGAAGAGAGGGACGAATCGCCAGAAGATTGAGAAGAAGAAGAAGAGAAGTCCCACCCGTTGCATTTAGTAATGGTTAAATTCCACGGAGATCCCCTCATCTAATTCACTTTTCCATGGAGATCCCTAACGTTTAAAAAGCGTCCATAAAGACCCCCTCATCTATGCGAAATGGGAAAAAACCATTACACCGTAAACGAAAATAATAAAATGACAAGTTTACCCTTGTAAGATTTCTCTAAGTCCAAAAACTCCTCTCTCTTTTCTCTGTAGACTTTGTAAGCATCTGATTTATAATCTTCAACAATAGTTACTTTCTATATTTTGAATTATGAATAGCCTGTTACAACTATTCTATGACAAGTTAAACAAAGCAAGTATTGGGTAAAAGTTGAAATAGTTTTTGCATCTTTCAATAGAAAAATTTGGTACATGGCCTTGTTCTAGCTGTACCAACTCAATCAATGCAAAATATCAAACCATGCACAGCCAAGGTAAAGCTAAATATCTAGACCAATATTTGATTTTCTATTTCATCTATTTTCCTGTACCTTAACTTAAAAGAAAATTCACTATTGGACAGTGCTCGATTCCAAGTTGAACTAAAGGATAAAACTGGTTTGATGACTGCTACAATATTTGAAGACACTGCAGAGATATTTTTCTCAGTTGATGGCCTTAAATTGATGAAACATACATCAGAGTTAATATTTATTTGACAACACAGTTGCTTTGTGACCATTTCTTCTGCGTTTTACTAATTGCATTTTACCCATGATGAAGGATGGAAAAGTCTCAGCAAAAGCTTTCCCAACATTGAAAATTGATGAATACCAAACTTTGTAACTCATACCACATCTGTATCCGTCTCATGGATGAAAAATCTTACAGTTCAACATTGGACCACTTCCTAACGATGACACATCCACAGTTGGTGAACCTTCTCATAAAGCAGAGCCTACCCAAGCAACAACAAAGAAGCTGCTAAAAGTTGATTAGTGCAAAGAAAGCAAGCTTTTGTTTGTCTAACTTCTAATGTTTTTGGGTCTAAATTACGTAAGGAACATCTTTGAAACTGATTTGCACGAAGCAAACTAACTTTTGTTTGTCTAGCTTATGTTTTTTTCCACCTGAAATAGGTAAGGAAGCTTTTGTCATTAACGCTCCAGGAAGGCTTTGTAATATTTTTTGCAGCAATATGCTTGTGCAAAGTTAGTCTAAGAAACTACTACAAGTCAACAAGTTGGTTGAAGAAGGTAAAGAACCTTTTGTCATCGACGTTCTGAGAAGGCTTGGTAATATTTTTGGCAGCAATATGCTTGTGCAAAGTCAGTCTATGAAACTACTATATGTTAGTAAGTTGAAAGCTTCTTTTGTGGTGTGACCTTTTTTGGTAGAAACATACATGTACAAAGTCAATCTAGAAATCTACAAGGTAACAACTTTGTTGGGCGAAACAAATGATCAATGTTTACAACTTTATGCTGCTCCACCTTGAAACTGCTTCTCCGGTTCTATATTGTAGATGTCCCTTGAAAATGGTTCTATCTTAATCTTCCTTATATTGGTTCCTGATTGTTGCTTCTCATTCCTAAAATTAGCTCAGCGAGAGAGAGAGAGAGAGATGGAATTTATATTGCATTGGCAGGGAGCAACATAGACTTCAAATTGCAATATCACCTTAACCAAACGCGAGGTTCGTAAAATGACTTACAATTATAAATACGGTAAGTCATTTTTTGTGTTTTCCTGGAAGGGAAATGGCTACGATACACACCGGCCCATTAAAGGTGTGTACCATATGCACCTATTTTATGGTCCAAATTGTGCCTACCCAGTGGCAATCGTAACATTTTTTAGTTTTTCGTAACTTTTCAGCAATATGATTCGTAACATTTTGGTGTGTCTCGTAACTTTTATAAAAAAAATCGTGACTTTTACAAAAAAAATTGTAACTTTTATAAGGGTGTCTATCAAACACACCGAAATAAGGGGTGCGTATTGTAGCCTTTTCCTGGAAGAGAAAACTATTTATAAGAAAAATGTTTTAACCACATTTTGAGCAACTAAACACATAAAATAGGAAAACTTTTTCCAAGAAAATATTTTTGGTTGAAACAAGTAGAGCCTGAATTTAAAAAATTTGGAGTGAAATTCAGCCTATTTGGTGGATGGTGGTGTGTTTGAGAGGTTGTGTAAGTCAAATTATCCTTACATGCACTATGTTTGATGCCACCTCGTTATTTTGTTAAGAGCTATGTTAGGGCACATCCAAGTCTATTATTACATTCTCTTTCACTGCAAATAATGATAAGATTCACAATACCATTTTAAGGGTTCCATAATTATGGCCCGTGTTTGCACAGTACTTAAATGCTTCTCACTTCTGGATTTGATATCGCTACATGGATAAGGCAAGCGAGGGATTTGAACCCTCGATATTCCAGTCAATACTCACTCAGATACACAATCGCACACTCAAGATTTTATTATTCAATCATAAAATTCAAAGAGTACAAACCTTTACAAAATATCACTATCTCAACTCACACATATTACTCTCTATCACACACAAACCTTGTGTGTCAAGAACTTCAGTCAAGCTTATCTTTGGATAGAATGATAAGATGAGTAGTTTAAAGATAAAAGCCGAAATTGAATTCCCACCTCATTTCGTCTCCTATTTAGAACAAAATGCGGTTACTTCTTTTTCCGAATATGTTCGGGAAGTAAGTGGATCGGATCATATCAAGTAGTAATGGAAACTGCAGCAAACCAAAAAGGGTGATGGGCACAAAGGATAGTACAACTACAGGAATGACAACCCACGCCCTTTTGTACCCAAACACAATTTTTAGTGTTGCACCAAATGCAATCATCATGGATATAATGGACAGGAACAAAGTCACCATCCCAATAATCAACTTCTTGGGTAAGGAATACAAAAAATCTTGTTCCCCGTAACGCGACGTGAAGATGGACAAGAACATCAACAAGGAAGTTGTTGAGGAGAAGAGGGCAAGTGCGTCAAACACGCCGAACAGGACAAAGACTCCGTTTTCCAAGAAGATCGGGAGGCCGTTGTTGCCGTTGATCCCACCCGGCACAGTGATGGCGGCCGCAAACACCACTGTGACGATAAGAGCTGCCACAATTGTGCACGAAGTTGCGGTGTCTTTCATCCACTTCTCTCCTTTCTCGACTAGATCCTTGTGTGTCTCGGTGAATACGTCTTCAGGGGTTTTGTTATCGTTGTTCCTGACAGTTTTATTTACAGGATTGAAGAGTTTTTCTACGGCCTGCATTTAGAAGTGGATGAATTGGAAATGAGTAAGATTCATTTATTTTCCACATTGGGAACAATTCATTTACAATTGCCAAAATAAAATACAGAATAATCTACAAAATAATGCATGGTTAAGAGATTAAATTCATCCTAAAGAAGTGTTGGTTGGTCCATTAACAAGTGGTGAATTTCACTATAGCACTTTCGATTTGAGTCATATTCGGCTTACCTGAAAAATGTTGCATTTTAAGCTTAATCGATTTGTGGGGTAGTGTCAAATGAGGTTAGGAGTAGAAACCAATAATTAAGAGAAAATAGGATTTAAAAGCTGCATTTTTTTTTTGCTCCTGCACTATGTTAAGTGTGGATATGTGTTATGAAATGAAATAATCATGTGAATTATTTTGTGTAATTTTTGTGCGTTTCCATAATTTTCTCCCCCTAGCCAACCGGTTGGCTGTCCAGAGGTGATTTTGGACAAAGTTTTTTAGTAGAAGTTTTCTGGTATCGTGTTTACATTATTTGCAATATTGGGAATGAGACAATGAGTTTCTTGGGGTACGGATGCTAGGATAAAACTCGAGGGGTGAACTTAGGGGAGAAAATGGACTCCAGGTGTTTTGGCATTTGTGAATTTTGGTGTGTAGTTTTTAGTTTTGCTGGTTTTTCGCCAACTACTTTGGTTTATATTTCTCTCTTCTCTCTTGTTGTATTGTTTATCTAAATTAAAATGCGTTGTTGCGTTGTTGTATTTTTTAATTAGAGCTTCTATCCCTGAATACACTTCAAATTTGTGACACACAACCCTCCCATTACTAGCATCTACATAAGCGATACATCCCCATCACCAAATAACCCCCTTTAATGGTTTTCATGTCATCTTCAACTTCAAGCACTCATCCACCACCTTTCCATTCACTCCTAACTCCAAAATTGAAGGTAGATATACCTTAGCCTTCTAATAGTAAGTATGTTGTACGTAGTTAGTGCGACCTAGGATAGTGTAATACCCTTGAACCTTAATTATGCTTATAATTCAAGTACGTGTTGGGTCCTAGCTAATTTTGCAGAGTATCAGGTTAATTGTATGTTCATTATGTTTAATATGTTGCATGTGGAGTACATGGGCTTGTGTACACCGAATATTCTCTTCTTCGTTCTTATCTATTCCATTTGAGAGAGAGGGAGGGAGGGAGGGAGGGAGGGAGAGAGAGACGTAAAGAAAAAGAAAAAGAAGAGAAAGACAGGAGTTGGCTTGTTTAATTGAAGTCGTTTCTTGGTAATTCATGCTCTCCTATGTTTGATTCCATGATTTTTATTGTTTAATTTTGGTTTGTAGGCGTTGGAATCCATAGAATTGGGTTTTGTATTGAACTGGAGGTTGAACTCAAGAACACCTCTTGAATTTCCATGTTTTGAGCTTGATTTGAACCATTTTGTATCTAGAGTTCTCTTGATATCTATAAAGATCCGGATTTTCGCAAAAACATTTTTGAATATAAGTTGGAAAATTTTATGAAATTACTTTTGAAGTGGGAAAGTGGGTTAATGTGTGATTTGATTTGAAGTTGGGTTAAATTGGAACATATTAGTAACTAGAGGGGAGTGTAGTGTAATTAGGCAATTGTGTAGTATATAAGGGGTGAGAGAGAGAAATTTTCATTTTCCCTCGCTCCCACCATAGCAGGCCCCTCTCTCTTAAAAAATCTTTCACAATATCGCTCAAATTCACCTACCTCACTCAGCCACTTCATAGATCCATTCACCCTCATGCATAATCAAGTCCCTAATGAGAAGGGCAACTGGAACGACTCTAATTGAGTGGTGATACTCAGAGCAACCTAAACGGAGTCCCTGAGAAGAAAGGCGGTCGGAAGGACTCTAATTGAGTGGTGATACTTAGAGCAACCTAAATGGAGTCCCTGAGGAGAACTTTGGATTAATTCATATAGGGTGAACTTGTACGAATAGATGGAATGAATATTTATTGATTATTATTATACTTGAATTGTTATGTACGTGTAATGTAATTAAGGGTTAGAAGGGCAGGAGTTATCTATAGATTGTCATTTTCTTATGGTGCTATTGTTAGCCCTGACATTTAATGCCAGGGTGGAAATAGAGGGAGGTTAGCAGTACCACCGGTTGAGAATCAACAAGTTGAAGCAGTGCACGAAGAAGCCTGGAACACCTATGCCTACTAGCAGTTCAATTCCAGCTATGTATTTTGATTAGAATTAAACTTAGTATTTTGGAATGTAATGATGAGACTAATCTCTTTTGAAGTTAATCAAGCATTTGCTTTTTTAATTTGTCTAAATTAAGTTGATCATTTTCATAAAATAGATTATGTAACGCGTCTGAAAATCAAATCATAGCGTTATACGTGGATTCAAATGTTTCACGTCCTTCAGACCGCTATCTAACCCCATGCAAATCCCTTGTGCTATAAATGAAGTTTACCATAAGATGAATTGAGTTTGTACCAAGACTGTACATGGTGATTTATAAGGTGTTCCATGAATATCTAAACTTAGAGGTTTTCATATTTGGTACCTGGATTAAAAAAATTTGAAAAGTGAAACACGTGGTCCGATTATTAAAAAGAAGAAAAAATATAAAAATGCTACACTTGTTCGCTTCATTATCTTCGTCTTTAGTAGTGAGCATTAAAAGCCGATAAATATGGAATTTTTTCTTTTAAAAAAAGTGAAACACGTGATCCGATTATTAAAAAGAAGAAAAAATATAAAAATGCTATGCTAGTTCCCTTCATTATCTTCGTCTTTAGTAGTGAGCATTAAAAGCCAATACATGGAGTCAACTTAATTAGTATTTGGAAAATTATTCCCGACAACACATGGATTTGATTTGTTGAGATTGATTTGGAAAATTATCTTGGCAATAGAAGGAATCAGTGCTTCGATTTTATGCCCAATAGTTAAGTGTTCTTTTATATTTATTTTTCAAATTTCTGTTCTAGTTGTAATATCTGTCTTGAAATAGCATGTTTAGCCCTGTGAAAAAATTCCCTAAAAGTTCAACTTGGCATTATACGAGAAAGACTAATTGGATTGAATCAAATGCTTAACCATGTCAAAATCACAAACAAACGAAGTTGGATTGGGAGAATTTTCCACTCTCCTAGGAAAAGGATACAATACACACCCATTATTTGATACACCCCCACAAAAGTTACGATTTCTTTTTTATAAAAGTTACGATTTTTTTATAAGTTATTAGTGTTTTTTTATTAAAGTTACGAGACAAACCAAAATGTTACGAATCATATTGCTGAAAAGTTATGAAAAACTAAAACATGTTACGATTGTCAATGAGGTGGCATAATCTAGACCATATAATAGGTGCATATGGTACACACCTTTAATGGGTGTGTATTGTAGCCATTTCTCCCATCCGTTGCAATGACAACTGATTTTGTCCTCTTTGATTTATACTAATCTTGAATGAACCCCAAATCTCAAGTCTAAACAAATTATTCTCAAAGGAGCAAAATGGGTCAGAAAATCTGTTCTTACTCTTAATAATTACGTAGATACTGTATTGCTTCCATATTTATTTGCTTTTAATGCTAACCATGGTTAATCATGGTGGGATCTAAGTTAGAAAGAAGCAATAAAAGTGAGGATAGTATATATGCACTCTTATTTGGTGAGTGTGGACAAAATCGGACTTGTACAGACATACTCTAATAGGTCTGAATAGAAGAATATTACCTTAAACCATTGCAGCTCACGCTGTATCTGTAGAGCCGCACCGGCCACATTCGCTTGGAGTGAGATTTGTTGCTTAGCTGCAAAGTTCCCAGCTGTGTGCAGGGCGTTGTTTTCGGATTTATCGCTCATCGCCAAAAAAAAGTCCCGATTCTCATCCAGCTGGTATATGAGGTTGAAAACATTCTCCCGACGGTTTTCAATTGCGATTTGGAATAAGGATTGCCCCTTCCCATTATTGAAGTAAAGTGCTGAGGGGAACACCTCCACGATTTCTTCCACGATCTCGGAAATCCCCAAGGCCGCTGCTTTTTCCAGCGAGTCCCAGAAGATGCTATCCGCTTTTGAGGATCCGGATTTCAGAACCTCCTCGCAAAGGTGTTTGACGAACATGAGTGTTTTGTGGTGTTTCAGTTTGGTTTCCCGTACGGACTTAATTGTTGGCACTGCATTTCAAATGAAAAAACAATTAATACCAAGCTTTGTCAATACATACACATGGACGTCCAATTGTTTTGTCAATACCAAGCTTTTCAGCGACATCCCAAAACATCGCTTGCATCTTTTGGCTCACTGCATAACACAACTTCCAAAATCAGATATATAATAAGAGGGTGAAAGGGCTATTTCAAATTTTGCTAGGGAACGAAAGGGTTCAGGGGCCGGCAATTTCGCGTTTTTTGGTATTTTGCCAAATAATAACCCCATTCCAAAAACTAAGTAAAAGGCCTCGATTTGCCTAGCCATTGGACCGACCATGGAATGATGGAAGGCACTAGTTTTTACTATTGCAGCTAGGGCACAGATCGATTTATAGGTGCAAGTCCTGAAATGCTACCATGTAAATGGTTAAATGAGATTAGTAGGAAAAAGTCTAACAATAGCACAAAGGAGAAACGATGCCCTCTGCAGAATTCTCAACGTCCCTTCCTACAGGCTTGTTTGCATTTTCTTCTAATTTCAGAGGAATACCTACATGACATCACAAAACATTGTTATTTGAAAATAACATTAATCTTGTATGCATCATCTATGTCAAGAAGGGAAACGCTATGGTATGCCCACACTTTTCGAGAGATAAATCATCCCCTTATATCATTAACCAGTTGATGTCATAGCATTAATTTTAATAGGATGTAACATAATCACAAAATGGCGTAACATTTTCAAACTACAAAATGACATAATATTTTCACCATATCATGCTTAATATTTTTCAAAACAATGGCCTCTCAATGGTATAACATTTTCAAAACGGAATAACATTTTCCCAGTAATTCTTTTTTACTGTATCTCCTGTTATAACAATGGCCTCTCAATGGTATAATAATAATCACTCAATGGTATAGCATTTACCTTAAATAAGCGTAACATGTTATGATTGTGGGATCATAAAAGGGTATACTTTAGCCTTTCCTTGTCAAGACTGGTTTTCAGAAATGAAGAGACTACTTACCAGAATATATTAAGCGCTGAAAAAAGTTTAAGCAGATTCCACTACGGAATGAAGTACGGTGATAGCCGATCTCTATTAACGGAGTGGGTCTCATAGATGCCAACTTTGGGTAGCGTTTAAGGAAAGTTGAAGCAATATCTGTACAACAAAGTTTCCAATAATAGTCACTTGAAACTTGAAAGCATGACTTTGAAAGCAGTTTATTTTGGGATGGAATCATAACACTTTGAAAGCAGTTACTAATGAAAACCCCGTAATTATAGGTAATCAAAATTAATACATTTCCTCTAAGTCAGGGAACTAAATACGCAAATATGTCTGCATATCATAATGAAAGGATAAAAAGGTAAATTATAGAAGTACGTAAAATTAGGTAAATAACCTGAAAATTTAATCTGGATAAAAATTTATGTGGTATGTCTACATATCTGAACGGTTGATTATCGCAATGGACGGCTCAGATACTCACTATACACCCTGAAGTGAGTCCCCTCATTACAAGGCCCCCGGTTCCTTTAGGTTGACCATGATTTACATTTTAAAAAAATTGGGCTATTTTACATTATTTTGGTTAATAGTGAACTTTTAAAGTTGTCTATTTAATATTTACCTTCTAAATTTCTCTTGCCACGGTGAATAAGAAAAACTAAAGCAAAAGTAACAAATTAAATTAAAAAAAGCCCAAAAATTTAGTTTAGACCAAACATTAAGTGTGATTTTGTTTGTACTCACTTAACAAAAGTGAACGTTATCCTCATCCTGATTAGTGTAGAAAATGTGGGATCCATCACAATTATCAAAAGGTATATTAATGTCTATATTCCACTGACGTCACACCACTTTTTCCAACAATTAGAGCGTAAACAAAATCACACTCACAAAGATTACTTACCATAAAGTTCACCATAAACCAGATCAGTCAAGAGTTTAGCACCCAGTTGTCCCTCGAACGGATTCGGGTTAGTAACTTCCAACAAGTAATTAACCATCTCCCTATTCCCTTGCCGAGCCGCGTAGTGCACAGCAAGTTCGCTGGGCTTTGCTCTCACAATGTTGGGCAACTCCGGGTTTTTATCCACCATCAACTTTGCCGCAACATTGTTGCTGCTTCTCATTGCTTTGTAGAGAGCAGTTTGACCAAAGTTGTCTTTCTGCGCTACATCCTCTGGCGACATCTTATCCAGTAGCTTCTTCAAGAAGTGGTTTCGCTTTGATGATCGGACGGCCAACATGAGTGCTGTTTCTTCTGACGTGATGGCATCCCGAACTCCGTTGGGTTCTTCTTCTAAGAATTTGGCAGCGTTTTCCCAGTCACCGTTTCGGGCGGCTCTGTACAAGGGCAAGTACCGTCTTGCGTTGTCTTCAACTTCTATCACAAATACAGAGATATCATATCAAATCAAATGGCAAGTCTTAAGCTAATGTGTATGGTTTGACTACTATATATGAGAACATCTCCAACCCATCTTCTATTTCTCAATTTTTTTTGAAGAAATTCTTACTTTTAACTCATTATATATTTCCAAGGCCGGCCCTGACATTTTAGAGGCTTAAAGCAAATATAAAAACTTGGGACCTATGTTTTTTTGACCCAAAAAAAAAAAAAAATCAATGTAGATAGTTAATACATGGTAAAATATTAAACATGGTATTTTAGCTTCATAAAATGGATCAAACATAATGAACTACTGCTCATACAATTTGTTTTCTCTAATTAATTATATTTGTAACTATAATATGGTTTGGGTTAGCCCGGGAAACATCTACAACCTTCTGTCATGGTGGCTGTCAGGCAAATTCAAAAATGTTGAAAGAGGTATGTGGGACATATGCTTTTTTGCTGTATTGTGGTCTTTATGGTTAGAGAGAAACAAGATACTTTTTCAAGGAGCAGAACCTGATTGGGAGAAGTTGGTGGACAGTATTCAAACGAAAGTAGCCTTTTGGACTAAGGGTAATTTCGAGCAAAATGTGAGCAAAATGCATTACCAGCTTTGTCGCTAGACTTGGACTCAGAGGGGGCAAGTATATTCTCGAGCGCAATCCAAACCTCTCGAGCTGTTTTCAAGCTCACCAGTTCCGGCAGTATTTCCTCTGTCACCGTCACAAATATCCACCTCTTTAGTAAAAATTGTAAATAATTGCCAACCATGATGCTTATAAAGAAATAAGGCTATTGTACGTAGTGTTGAGATTAAGACTCGATCCCACTCGCAATGAAAGTGTGCAACAAACTACTGTGCTTGTGCAATAACGTACTGGTTGCATGCAACAAACTGACGAAAAATGCAAACCATAAACCAAACAACACCACAAAGAATACATAATATTTTTTACGTGGTTCGGCCTCAATGCTTACCTCAACGGGAGAGGAAACAACATGCACTAATATTCGATGAGTATAGTGAGACAAGAAATACCCAACAGAAGCTCTCAAGCTCACTTATATTTTTATCTCTCACATACTCACACACACCTCTCTCTTCATGCACCACAAAAGAAAAAGGTTGCACAGATCTATCTATGGACAGAGGAAAAAAAGGTTATGCGCACACGGCCACAGGACTCTTTTTTTTTTTTGAACGGCAAAGAATTTTATTAATCTCTGAAACGAGTACAAAGATTAAAAGGGAAGAAGGTAAAATTGCGACCAATACTACGGGAGAAGGAAACTTCAACCGCTAGACGCAACAAACCACAACAGACCCTAAACGGTTGGCAAGGAGCCAAACGAGAACCACTGGGACAAAGCCCACCTAAAAAGCCGAAACCCAACACCAAAAGGACACCCCAAGCTGCTCTAAAAACCCGAGACCAGACAAGAAACACCACAATTGATTACTCCAAAGCCATGAAATTGCTTAACACCTCCTCATCATTGCCCATGAAGTCTTCACTCATGATCTTTGAGATTGTCCTTGCGGTTTCTTCTTCATTGAGAATGATCCTATTTCTGTTTTAAATCCCTTCCGAAGAGATAGAAAGCGCTGCTGCAGCTATGGCCGACCTGACCAAAACACATTTGTTCCTCTTTTTCCTACCTTAATTTTCCGACTTTTGGAAGACCTATTAAATCACCAATGTTTTTCAATCTCTTATTGTTTTTCTTAACCACCTTTTTATTTACAGGACATAACCATTCCTTGTGAAATGGTAGTTCACTCCAACTTGACTCTTGATCTTCATTATCTGGAGTTGGAATTATCACTGTTTTAACGGCCTGGGGGATGTCATCTTCTTCACAAACAGCTACCTCAATCGAATCATCAACCCTTGTTTCCCCCTTTCCATTATCCTTAAGTGTCAGACTATTGCCACCAAAAAAAGTCCCATCAGCAAGAAGATCCAAGTCCTCTACATTGTTGGTCTGAGAAGCACTAGAAACAAGATCCACGAACAAAGGAGTCACATCGCTGGGAGCTTTTTCATTATTGATTGGTGTTTCACCCACTGCGGATACATCTTCCCTAATGGCTGATTTTTTAGTATCCGTATCTGTACCGTCCTTATGAGCATTCACCTCAGCATGAGAATTCATCTTGCAACCCTCTGCGTGGGTTAGCTTGTACAATTCCGGAGCCATATCATCCTCTTCATCAACAGTCTCCGAGTGCGCAGTCTTTTGATCCCCTATCTCATCCCATAAACTGTAATTATCAGTTGAAGTGAAGTAAGATGGCGCATCTTCAATGACTCTGATTTTCACCAAAGCTCCATTGATACTCAGATTGATAACTTCATCGATTTGGTCCATAATGTCTGTCGCAACCAGCACCCTTCCTCTATCAAAAGCCAAAGACTTTTGAGTTTGTTCTTCTAGGGCCACGACATCTCCCCATAAACCTCCAATGGAGAGGAAAGTATTGTCACACCAAACATTAAGGGGAACGCCAAAACAAGAGAACCACACATTCCTGGATGGAGGACAAGCTTGACCGTTCCATTTTTGGAAGGTAACAAACCAATTGGAGAAGAAGAGATTTTCCTCAGCAAGCAAAGAGTCCAACAGCTCTTTGGAATGAAAGGTAATGACAAGGTTTAGACCACCCATAGATCTAATTTGAGCAATCTTAAAACCCTTATCAAAGAACAACTTATGGACAGTTTTAATGGATTGAAAAGATTTAAGTTTGGCTATAGCACTTCTTTGAAGCCAAGAATCAGTCACTTCAGCCACAATAACAGACTTAATCTTTGAAAACCCATTCACATTAGTACCCCCTCTCAGCGCCTCCGAATACGACATAGAGGGTTTTGCAGAAAATCCATTTGAATTTGGCAGAAAGGTGTGGTTCTGAACCACCACATTAGCTCCTGATCCTTGTTCCTTAGTAAGCCCCAATCCAGTTTGATAGAATACTCCTTCTCTATTAGAATTAGACAGAACGGGTCTAGTCCCTTTAGCCTCAAAAGAAGCCAGCTTAACAAAAAGTTTCTTATCATCAAGCCAAATGCCATTAGTCCTTAAAATGGCCAAGTCAGCCGAGACGGCACAGTCGTACCTAACAAAGCCAAATCTATTACCAGTTGCTTTGCTCCTTTTTTCTGGAATGAAGACTTCTTTAACAACCCCATACTTATTAAACATCATCTTCAACCAAGGCTGACTAGTATCTTCAGGTAAATTGTCCACAAAAAGGGTAATAAGAGGTTGTTTACCAGACTTGAAATTACCTCCATGACTAGTGTGCTTATGGGTGACAGGGATCCAACCTCCATCAAAACCTTGTTTATCAACTCGCTCCATAGCGTCAAAAAAGTCCCCAGCACGTTGCTGAAAGGATATATGTTGAAGCCAAAATCGGCAGACAAAAGAAGCACATAAGCTGCTGATGCAAATTTCGAAGAGGACTTTTCACAAACACCTTGTGAGCAACGGAGAAACATCCACAGGAGAAAGGAATACAAATTCCACGCAGCCGCTAAATGAAACGAGACGGCCAAGGGAGCAAGGATTTCACGCAAATGAAAGACAACTCAAGGAAAAACCTTGAAGAACGCTCCAGAAGAAACAAAAAAACGGCCTCAAACTGCAGCAGAGGGACGGGCAGAAAAACAGGGTAAAAGAGCTGTATCGAAAAGGGATTTAATAAGGAAATGAGATGGAGATAGAGCAGAGATATGGGTAGAAGGTGGGCAAAGATCGGAGAAAGGATGGGGACGCCGCTGAGTCGCCGTGGAATCGCTTCATTCCGTAGACAGGACTCTTTACCGGTAAACAAAACATGGATTTGTTTTGGATGGCTCGGATGCGTTCGGCAATTTTGGATATGGGCAAGTTAGATTGGACTATAGGTGGACAAGTTGGGTTGGGTTGGGTTCATGGATTGAATTGAAAATTGCCACCTCAACAAACAAAGGCATCAACTTGCAGATTAAAATAGCTCCAATTAATGTAGTGTTGCGGGTACGACCTTATCGCTTAACTAATTGCAAAAGACAATTTGGAAGTGTTTTGTTCTCTATGTCAGAAAATGAATCTCTCATCGAAGTTATATTGAAAACTAGAGCTTATGCTCTAAAGTTTTACCTAGATTTAAACGGAATTAAAATCGAAAAAAAAACATTTCAAAATAAAAAAAAATGGACTATGTTGACTTGATTCCGAGTCAAAAGATACGTAGGCAACCAAATTAAAATGGCACAGTCAACACCAAACCTACATTAACAATTAACACAGGATAATGCATTACCAGATTCATCGGACGAGCTAAGCACTTCCTCGAGCTCTCCAGCAGTGTTCAAGCGCACCTTTTTTAGCAGTATTTCCTCAGCCACCGTCGCAAATATCCATCCCTTTACTAAACCATCAGACCTCTTCCACGACCTGTATTCTTCTTGCCTGTGCTTCTCCAACGGGAATGGCGGCGGCTGAATGGTGCCTTCAACGAAGCCTTCTAGTTCATGACTCTCGATTAAGTTGAGCATTAGTTGTTTCCACACGACGTAGTCTGATGGGTCGTCAAGCTTTAGGGGAACGAAGTTCGCCACATTTACTTCCAACGGAAATGGGTATCTCACGGCGGAGGCCATTGATTGAGATGACATTGTTTCTGCGGTGGCGTAGGAGGAACTGGAAGTACTCCTGCTTGGTGGAGTTGCCATTATTCGGGTGGTGGGTGGTGTTTCCGTTGGTTAGCTTGTTTCCCACCCGAGACATCAGTATATAATGTACCCTGATGCCCTTTTGATCTTTTTTAACGGGAAAGTGTTTGGTATCAGAAACCTTTCCCAGGGTGGATTTTACCTGTGGGATGCATTTTATGGGTGAGTTTATGGAAAAGTTTTCTGGTACTGAATAAGACCTCTTTTTTAACTGCTAAGGCCCTTTTAATATTTATCGCGCTTCTTTATTCAATAACCCATCTGTCCTCGATGAATTTTTAAACGACTAATCTCATGCACATGAGGATCCGATTTTGAAGGCATAACAAAGTCTAAGTCAAGAATTAATAGAACCCTAGGGATTTGAAACGTGTGAAGACTAGTGAGGGACTATAGTAGCCGTGCTTTATCAGCATGAAAGGGTTAACAAAAATTCGTGCAGGACATGTGTATATATAGGGCCTCGCAAAGCAAGCTATTCGATTTTTTACATTTTGTGTAATCCGCAATAGGTACTTTGTACTATCCGTATTATTTTCCTACATCTAGGATGGAACATATTAGTGAGGAAAAAAATATTTTCGTCACCAAAAATTCCATTGAAGGGAACATATTAGTGAGGAAAAAAATATTTTCGTCACCAAAAAGATGTGGAGGGAACATATTAGTGACGAAAAAAATATTTTCGTCACCAAAAATTCCATTCTTCCACAAGTTTAGAGACGAAATAAAATTCCATCACCTTTATTTTTGTTTATCCTCCCAATTAGAGACGAATTATATTTTTCCTCTCAAAAGCAAGTAACCTCTAGCCAAAACAAAAGTGAGAATTTATTAATCAATCAAACAAATGTGGACTTAACTATCACTCCATACTCTTATGGAGTGGTTTAGGCACATTTAAATGGATATAAATAGCCTCTAGATCAGGTGAGCCGTCTTCCTGTCGCACTAGCCCATCAATGCTATGTAATCTAAATACCTAGAAAATAGCACAAACTCTTGTAAGCAAATAGTTTTTTTTTTAATGAACACCTAATGACAAATTAGTATATCATTTGTGGGCATAGAAAAGGGGGGAGACAATGGCACGACATGGACGCAATGCGAGCATTAAGAAGTTCGTTTTGGGTCCCCATTGGAATTAGGATCCCCAGATTTTATAGGGTATCATAATTGGTTTTATAAAAAGAGTAATTGATAGCATAGGGGCCATTTCTCCATATGAACCAAGTCAATTACTATAACAAATGGACAAAGAGTCTCCTTTTCTTTTTCAGTGACAACATTTTCACTTTTTGATGTCCCTTAATAAAAAAAAAAAGCTTATTTTCGTTCAACCACGTCAAGAATGGTTAAACCAAATTGGGCCTATCAAAATTTGAAAAAAAAAAAAATGCATTCCGAAAAAAATTTAAAAAAAAAATATATATATATATATATATATATATACAAGAAGTTTCCTATGAGAGCTTCCTCACAAAAATATATATATTTTTCAAATGCTTCTCCATTGCTTGTGAAACTACTGCTTCACAAGTAGTGAAGAACATAAGTGTGCTGGTTTTCTTCTTTTCTTTTTTTTTTTCCTTGAACTGTAAGTGTGCTAGTTGTGGAAGCTACATATGGCGGCGTGAGCAGCGGTGCAATTCGCCTTGGCTATAACACGTGGTAGTAGAAGGCGATGCAAATTGAAAATCCCCTCGTTTTGGCACAGGAATCAAGGGCTATTGACCAATCATCCACCTATTTTGACTTTATTCAAAAAAATTTGAGTTTTGACCATAATTTTATACTTGTTAGATTTGTCTCGTCGAGAGGAATTCAGAACCCAAAAATCTTGATGCAAAACTAACGGATGCAAAAAAAATTTTAATAAGGACAAACGAATAATCCAATAATCCAATAATCCGGATTATTACCCAAAGGAGGCAATAATCCGGATTATTACCCAAAGGAGGTAGTTTAGAGGGAAAAAAAAAACTCAACCTCAAGGAATTGGAAAAGTAATTTGACTTCTGACTTAGAGGTTTATTCTCATTTAAAATTGCATGTTTAATTCCTCTTGTCAGTAACTCTTGGGACCACATCACCCCCACGTGTAAGTGTGTGACATGACTGTGGGAAGGGCTGTAGGAGTTATCCTGAGGTGCACGTAAGCTGACCTTGGACATCCTGTATTAGCAAAAAATTAAAAAAACCACGCTCTCCTACATAGAATATAGATATTGTATAAATACTATGGGTACCGATGCATAGAATATAGATATTCCTTTGGCAAAAAAACCAAAAAGTGGTTTTTTAAAAAACCACTTTTGTCCTTATTCAATTTTTTTTTGCATTCGTTAGTTTTGCATCAAGATTTTGTGGTTTCTGGATTCCTCTCGACGAGACGAATCTAACAAGTATAAAATTATTCAAAAAAATTAATTTTTTTGAATAAAGCCAAAATAGGTGGATTATTGGCAAATAATCCACCTATTTTGGCTTTATTCAAAAAAATTTGAGTTTTGACCATAATTTTATACTTTTCAGAATCGTCTCGTCGAGAGGAATCCAGAAACCACAAAATCTTGATGCAAAACTAACGAATGCAAAAAAAAATTGAATAAGGACAAAAGTGGTTTTTTAAAAAACCACTTTTTGGTTTTTTTGCCAAAGGAGGCATTGTATAGACGGCGTGTGAGACTCATGCAAATGATCCAACCTGTTCAATAAATTTTTGTTTGGTCATGTAAAAAATCAGCTTAATTAGAATATGTATAATTGTTTCATCCTACCTTTAACTTTTTTCATTTAGAAGTTAGGATCCCGAATTCTAAAAAGTTAAAAATTTTGTCAACTGCTCACAGATATCTAATTAAGCTAATTCTTACAAGAACACTAAAAAAAATATTTCAAAATTATTTAGTAGCTCAGATTATTTTGTATAGAATTTACAAATGGGTCCCACACGGCACTTGTATTGTACGCTATGGTTTGGTATCTATTCGAGGAAAAAAAATCAGTGTCGAGAAGGCATCATCCTACGTGATGCCTAAATACACATATCGCCCGTCCGAAAGTATTTTAGACGGTCTAGATTTTAAAGGGAAAAAAATGGATAGAGAAAGAAGAGAGAGAGTGACATAAATCTGGATCGTCCAAAACACTTTTGAACAACCAAAATACGCGTTGAAGCTATGCCTGCTCGGCACTGATATTTTTTTCCTATAGCAGGATGATTCTCCACCCCTTGAAATTTTAGTCCAAGAGGTATGGTAAAAGAAGAATAGGGATAATGCTGTCATTTTCGCTAATAGCTTTGAGATCTCAGTTCCTACCCTGACATTGGATTTGACATTTCGTTGAGAAAAGTACTGCATTTTGTGCGCGTGAAACACAAAGCCGACCACCCATTGGGTGATTTCTAGAATTTGCCTAACATGAATACTTTAGATAAAGTTGGTTTTCTGCGGAACTACGTGCAATTATCAAATTTAAAAATGATGTATTTACTCTAATTTTTTTTTTTTTTTTTTTTTGCATCGTTCGAAAGATCTCATCAACAACTATCAAAGAAAATTTATATTGAAAAAAAAATACTATTTCAGTAAGTACGATATTTTAGGCTTGAAAGTTGTACGTATTTTCATATAAGACTAATTTTACGGAACGGAGAAAGTACTCCCTCCGTCCCATTTTGTTTGTCATTTTTAGTGTGTTGTGTCCGATTTCAATTGCTTATACTCCCTCCGTCCCAATTTTATAGTCCATTTTGGGAGTTCGTGTCATTTTTCAAAGTGTTCTATCTTATAATCTACAATGTTTTAGGTGATTTTGAACACTTTGTTTATTAGATTAAATCAAGATCTATCAAACAAGATCCATATTGCATATAAAATGTATTACCAATTGAAAGATATAAACATTTTTTATCCGGTTATGATAGAACGTGGGACTATAAAATTGGGACGGATGGAGTATCTTTTAATATGAATTTCAAAAAATATTCAATATGGATCTCATTTGATAGTTTTTGATGAGTTTTATTATACGAAGTTTCAAAATCATGAAAAACGTTACGGATTAAAAGTTATAAGCGTTTGACCGATGACACGATTTTCGAAAATTGACAAACAAAATGAGACGGAGGGAGTAGTATTTTAGGACAGCAATCAATTGTTTTCCAATTGTCCTCGTACTTGCCTATAAAAAGGGAAAAAAATTGTTCCACGTACTGGGGGCGGAGTGGCACACAAATACTGGTATTTTAGGACAGAGGACTATGAATTGGGATGCTGTGCCATGTGGGTAGCAGTTCTGCCGATCTCGTTGTGGGTACCAATGCAGGAGACTGGAGGGAAGTCTTCGCCTAATTTATGCACATTTGTATATAGCTATGTATTACTAATTAATATGTACTACATCTATATGTGAATGTAAAGCTAGGGAGAAGTGAAAATATAACCGACAGATACAGCTACCGAGAATTTTTTTTTAGCTTGAAAGTTGTACGTATTTCATATAAGACTAATTTTACGGGACGGAGAAAGTAGTAGTATTTTAGGACAGCAATCAATTGTTTTCCAATTGTCCTCGTACTTGCCTATAAAAATGAAAAAAAATTGTTCCTCGCACTGGGGGCTGAGTGGCACAGATTTTAATACTGGTATTTTAGGACAGAGGACTATGAATTGGGATGCTGTGGCAGCTGTGCCATGTGGGTAGTAGTTCCGCCGATCTGGGTGTGGGTACCAATGCAGGAGACTGGAGGGAAGTCTTCGCCTAAAATGTGCCTCATCGGCATATACGGAGTAATAAGATTCGGGTCTACCTAAATTCACTTTTATAGAAAATAGTAAAAGTAATAGATATGTTTGGATTTTCCATGCAAAAAGTAGAAAAAGAATTTGTGCCTATTGTTTATAACTTAAATTTTCTCATGCAAACAAAGGTTTAATTATACTCATTTAATAAACATTATCATGTGCATAGGGGCACATTTTAAAAAAACCCATGTAATAATATGTACTACTATCCATATGTGTATGTAAAGCTAGGGAGAAGTGAATATAACCGACAAATCATTACTACAAAATGGCACAAAGATCACGCTTTAAAAATCTTAGTTTTTAAAAACCGTGGTAAAAAATATATTCTGGGTGTGTTCTTCAACAGATTTTTGAGACAAAATCTCACATTTTATGATACTCTAATCTCAACACATAAAATGTAAAAGTGATTTTATGAGATTTTCATAAAATCCTCATAAAATCTATAGGGAAACCACTACATTTTATCAGTTGGGAAAACAAATCCATTTTATCACCCCTCCATAAAATGTTCATTTTATGAGATTTTATAAAATGCACCTAAAATCTATAGGAGAACAAGACCTCTATAGTTTTAATATTAGTTTTACCGAAAAATGAGATTGTATATAAAAAAAAAATACATCTCGGTTTGGAAAAAACCGTGATTACTTAAAAATTTTACACCTCCTTTGGTAAAACTTTGATGATAACTTAAAATTTTACATTTTACAATCCGGATCAGGTCAGGACGGCCGGATTTAGCTTAGGTCCGAACTTTTCACGAGATCCAACGGCTCTGATAAAACAAAGGGCTTCGCGGGTTAAAACATACCCGGGTCGTCTAAAACCCGGGTTAAATGGGTAACGGGTCAAACAAAACACAGTTGCTCCCCCTTCTGCCCTCATTTCACGACTTCATATAGAGAGAGAGAGAGAGAGAGAGAGAGAGAGAGAGAGGCGACTCGCGAAGAACATCGATCGATGGCCGATGAAATCGATCGAAGGACAAATCAAAGGATAACAAGAAGAAGAAATCGACATCCCAAGTTCAACCGTCTCTGTGTGTGTGTATGGTTCGAATAAACTAGGGTTTCGAATAGATCTAGGATTTCGCACAAATCTCTGGTTCGAAATCGCACATAGCTTGAAGTTTTCAATTAAAATCTGGTTTTGTATGGTATATATTTCTATATTCTATCTAGGGTTTTGATTTTATCAGAATTTGTTTAAAGATGAAAGTGAAATTAGAGGTTTGAAACTCAGATTTTGAACAACTTTTTGCTATTATCTCTCTCTTCCCTTCGATTTCATTTTTGTTTTTTTTTCTTTGTTTGCTATTATTTTTGTTGTGGACGACTAATCAAGGGACTGGTAGAGCTTTGTTAGTCTTCTATAGGATTCATGTCACGCACTAATTTTTCTAAACATTTTTATAAAATAATCCACGTGGAAGTCAACAACTTCCATGGTCAGAGTCAAATACATCTCCAATTTCAATTACGTGACCGTCAAATGTCTACCGTAATTCTCAAATGATGATACATAGGTCTCAATGTGTTTACAAATATTCCCATATAAAAATAATAGGTTAACAAAGAAAATGAAGATGCAACTCCTGCATGAGTCTTTAAAGCCATGCATGCACTTCACACAAGTCCATATCATGCTCTTCCATGCAGAACACCTGAAATTTTTAAGGGTGAGCTCACTAGCCCAGTAGGAAAACATCTATCTATTCTAAATGCAAATGTGATACTCATGATGTGCAGACGAGAGACTAAGTCATATGATAAGACCAAAAGATTTCTAGATAAGTACTAAGAATGGCACGAGGTTCAATGATAGCCAACTTAAATCAACGAGGAAGGAAAATCACTTAATAAGATTGACATAATCCTGTGAAAGGGCTGTGAACATCACAAAAGTCGATAATCACCAATATAGATCAAGTACCAGCCCATTGTATCCGTTCCGTATCCGACACGTCACATGTGTTCCCAAAACATTCATATCATACTTCTTATCCATTCACTTCATTCATAATACTTCGGGCATACCATAAAGGTCATGTGTTACTCCGGGCATGCCATATAGGCCCCTTGTCACTTCAGGCATACCCTTTCGGGCCCCGTGTCATCATTATCAAATTTCCGTAATCATTTCATATTTATTACCGTCATATCGATATCCATGCATAATCTCATCTCAACCCGACACTCAAAACACGACTTCAATGGATGTTCGCCAAACTAGAGTCATTAGGGTTTAAACACGTAACATGAACCCCGAAGAAGCTTAGGAAAACATCAAATATGCTAGGTTATACTCATGACACGTATCTCAAGATGGCTTAAGTAATAGTCTCTCCAAATTAGATTTTAAACCTCTGAGTATCAGTACTAGAAAGTTGGGGTATCAATACCTAGGGGTGTCAAACGTGCGTGCCGTGCCGTGCCATTCAACTTCCGTGTCGTGCCGTGCCGTGCCTTGTCGTGCCTATTTGCTTCATCGTGCCATGACGTGCCGTGCCAACCGTGCTACGTGTCGTGCCGTGCCGTGCCCATTAACTTCATCGTGCCACGGCGTGCCATGCCATGGCGTGCTACGTGTCCGTGCCGTGCCCGATTAGTTAATCGTGTCGTGTTGTGCCGTGTCGTTGACTTACTCGTGTTGTACCGTGCCGTTAATTTTTTTATCGTGCCGTGCCGTTCATTTTTTTTATCATGCCGTGCCTTTTTGTCGTGGAGTGCCGTGCCGCACCTTTTTGACGTGTCGTGCCGTGATTTTTTTGTCGCGCGGCTCGCGCCGTGCCGTGCCTTATTCGTGTCGTGCCGTGCGTTTTTTTAGTCATGTCGTGCGGGCCGTGCCGTGACGTGCGTTTTTTTAGTCGTGCCTGCCGACGCCGTGCCTTCTTATCGTGTTATAGTTTGAATGACAGAATGACTCACCAGTTGTAAATTCGAATTTTTTTTTTAAATAGTTGAAGTACTTTTTTATTTATTAACTACATGCGTTAGTGCATTACTACATTGTAATTGTGGTCTACCTTCAACAAATTCGAGTTTGTTAGCTCTCAAATTAGTTGCTCGAAGCTGTGCAATTGCCAATTGCCAATTGCCAATAAAATAGACAAACCAAAATAGATAACCAAATCTGAATAAAATCTCAAAGCAGCGGGGAAGATGGCAAACTTCACTAGTTCACTGATAGGCGCGTGGGAAGCTTGCTTGCGAGCGCCTAAGTAGGGGGTTTTAGCATGTTAGACGTGTGTTTTGAGCCTTATTTTTCAATTAATATGTGCACGGTATTGTGTTTGGTATTGTGCATGTTTTTCCAGGTAAGAAGATGTTTTTGGCACCTACTGCATGGCTTGAAGCGGAGCTGGGATGTGGGAGTCGAAGTTTGAAGTTGGAATGCTGAGAAGGGCGGCTTATTATTCGATACCCCGATAGCCGTGAGTGCACAATTTGTCCAGAATGTTTAGTATCGATACCCCGAAAAGGGTATCGATACCTACGCCGTGCGGAGATAAGGATTCGCGATTTTTAGGGGTATCGATACCGAGAGCTTTCGGGAGCAATCAGCTTTGAAGCTACGTCGTTTCAGTTGGCGTAGAGCTAATTCTTGAACGATTTCTATTCGGTTTTTAATAGGATTTCTTAGTAAGTATAAATACTTAAGTTAAAACCCATTCTAGGGTTCCACAACTTTTATCTAGGTTTTAGTTCTTCAAGTTTTTCGGCTACAGATCTGATTTTCTTTGTTCGTTGCTATTGTTTCAAGTTTTTTTTAAAGTTCCGTGTTGAAGAATATCTTTTTTATTTATTAATTTGCTTTGTTTTCGTACAATAATTAGAAGCATGATTAGTTTTTATTTCAATTCATCTACAATTGTGTGAATTGTGGTCTGTCCTTCTAATTCAATTTTACCTTGCCGAATTAATTTAGTTAATGCGCAGTTTTGAATACGGAATTTTTCTAGCAAACAAAACCCGTTGCCAATTGCGCGCAGCTTTGTTGGGAATTCTTTTCATATTTTAAAACCTATTAATTAAATAATTGTGGCCCGAGTGAATGTGGATTAGGCTAGTTGCGGGCAAACCAAAATAGAATAATTTAGTCAAATTTAGTTAATTAAATTAGTCATTTGAACAAGGGGTGGCTACCTGAGAGCCATTTGCAAACATAGAAGATTGGCAAACTTCACTAGTTCACTTTATTGTGCTCATAGAATGTCCTATTGGGAGGCCTAATTAGAGTTAATTATTAGATACCCGAACGGTCAAGCATTCACTTCTCATTGGAGGCCTACAATTAATTTCGAGCTATTCAATAGGCACCAACAATAAACTTTCGCATACTTATAGGTATTTTTTTTATAACTTAGGTATTGGACCAATAAGCCGAATAATTCGAAAACCCAATTCCTCGTTTACTAGCGAGGGCTTAACTTAAGTCGGATAAAGTCTTCACATGTACTGATTCAATACAAAATTGATTGCATGTAAGTGAGAATAGAATCGAGAAAAAAAAAATCATGAAACTCTTTTTTTTTTTTAGCAACAAAAAGATTCACCTTTTTTTGGAAAATTCAAACATCAAACAGGAGAAGTAGAACTTATAGAAGAAACATTTTAATGAAGTCTGGTGCTTAAACAAAAAGACAACCAATCCATCTCTGAATCAAAATTTCAAGTACTTCCAATTTTAAGGGTCTTGCAATATGAAAGCTACTTTAACATCAGATCTTAAGCCTCAAATTCCAAGGAAAAAAAAACAGCATCCAGTTTGCCAGACTTCAACAATATGCAACTCAAGTAAACCATACTTGCTCAATAAGATAGGTGACATGGTTGAGACCGCATTTCACGACAATAGGCTTCTTAGCTTCAATTGTTTTTCCTTCAGTCTCAGCCTGAGAAGCATCTTAAATAGACTCGTTGCCGCATATTGAAGAAGATAGTAAGTTGTAAAGAGAGTATAGAAGAAACAAACTAATGAGAATACAAGCATATATGAGAAATAGCTGCAATTTACAAAACACGCTTTTCGCTAAGTGAGCACCATTTGATTCAATTTAAGTCACAACTAAAACCCAGAAGACACACACAGAAACACAAAGCATGCAGTACATAATTGGCTAAATCAGTGGTGGTAGTGAGTTACCAAGGCCTCAGTAATCCATCATAGGCTGCATACGCATATTAATATCAAAATGGCTCAGCAACCATCATTGCCAAAAGGCTCATAATTGATAATTCATCATTAAATCATTGCCTTGTATGGAGTAAAACAGCCCAGAAATGAGTAAAATAGGCAAAGAATGGAGTAAAACAGGCCACATGATAATCCCAGTGCTTGCAGCAGTGACCACAGACAAAAATCAGACCAAAGACAATCCATCCGAACCATCCGAAAGACAATCCATCCGAACCATAACTTTACTAATTGCCCACAAACACAAACAGCTACTGCCCAGATGGCCAGAAACAAATACAAATGCAATAGCAGGTTATAGTAAACACTATAACAATGGGCTCAGAATCGTTAAGTAATTCAACATTTTTTGCTACTTTTGGCTGCAATTATATTGCCCCGCCAATATAACAACCTTTGCTACTATCAAATGTTTTGGAAAGTTTCAAAGATTCACAAAATTCAGGTTCAGAGTTCCTAAAACTGGATAAACTGCCCAGAAACACATCACTGCCCAGTAATAACAGTTTCAGATATCACAAAATCTCAGGTTCAGTAGTCATCATAGACTCGTTGCCGCATATTGAAGAAGATAGTAAGTTGTAAAGAGAGTATAGAAGAAACAAACTAATGAGAATACAAGCATATATGAGAAATAGCTGCAATTTACAAAACACGCTTTTCGTTAAGTGAGCACCATTTGATTCAATTTAAGTCACAACTAAAACCCAGAAGACACACACAGAAACACAAAGCATGCAGTACATAATTGGCTAAATCAATGGTGGTAGTGAGTTACCAAGGCCTCAGTAATCCATCATAGGCAGCATACACATATTAATGTCAAAATGGCTCAGCAACCATCATTGCCAAAAGGCTCATAATTGATAATTCATCATTAAATCATTGCCTTGTATGGAGTAAAACAGCCCAGAAATGAGTAAAATAGGCAGAGAATGGAGTAAAACAGGCCACATGATAATCCCAGTGCTTGCAGCAGTGACCACAGACAAAAATCAGACCAAAGACAATCCATCCGAACCATCCGAAAGACAATCCATCCGAACCATAACTGTACTAATTGCCCACAAACACAAACAGCTACTGCCCAGAAGGCCAGAAACAAATACAAATGCAGTAGCAGGTTATAGTAAACACTATAACAATGGGCTCAGAATCGTTAAGTAATTCAACATTTTTTGCTACTTTTGGCTGCAATTATATTGCCCCGCCAATATAACAACCTTTGCTACTATCAAATGTTTTGGAAAGTTTCAAAGATTCACAAAATTCAGGTTCAGAGTTCCTAAAACTGGATAAACTGCCCAGAAACACATCACTGCCCAGTAATAACAGTTTCAGCTATCACAAAATCTCAGGTTCAGTAGTCATCATAGCCCATTTTTTCCAGAAACTAACAGGTGCATAGTATAACATTGAAAATTTGACTCTAGAAGAGAGACAAGCTCACCTTGAAGGCTCACTGTTGCCTGCTTGAATTTATCTAACACTGATTCTTTCATTACTCACACACACACACACACAGAGTTCAGGTTCACACTTCAGAGTTGCAGTAGCGGGTTAGCACCAACAGGTGCACCAATAACAGGACACATGTAGCAGTAACACTCAAGCACATTGTACATGTTAACCAAGGAATGCCTCATTCCATGGAGACAAGGATGAGGTACAAACAATTCTAGCTAGCAGCAATCCAATATAAGGTCACAAAAGTAATCTATTTTAAGAACTCTAAGGAATACCTCCTTCCTTAGGAGACTAATAACAAAGTACATGATTCCAAGGAATGCCTCCTTCCATTGGAGACGCATCAACAACAATATACTTCTCAAAATAGATAGCACCTGCAGAGTACTGTACAACAAATAATGCACAGTACAAACTTGAGGAGAGATAAAGATAGCAAACCATGTAGCAGGTCACACTTTCCCATTGATGACTCCTTAATGCCTCATGAATGCCCGGCGGCATTGGTATGGGCACGAAAGACTCTTGCTTGCCACCATTTCCTTGAACCTTGCTTCCATACACTTCTTGTAATGCTCCTTTGTTAGCCTCTCCATAGTGTCACGCCCCAAATCCGGGAGCATGACCGGCCGTGAACCAAGAAATAATTCTCGGAACACGAAGCCTATACAAAAATAAAAATAATAATAATAATTTTCACAACCCAAATAAATCAAACTGAATCCTGAATTATAAAATTAAATTGGAAACCGAAACCAACATTTTATAGCCAGTGAACAATATCCCAAATTCTCCATACTCCAAATTTATTAACAAAAATTCTAAAGAAACAAATGTGCGGAAACTGTTAACAAAACTAAAAGAAAATGATAATGCGAATGCCCTAGAGGTCCAAACGGTGGGTCTCGACATTGTCTCAGAGTCCACTATGATGCTCCCCGAACTAACCTGAAAAGAATGTGGAATAAATCCGTCAGCTCACAGCTCAATGAGTAGTTAAGCATGCTATGGGTTAGAATACAACGTGACATACATTTTAAGGAATGATAGTGAGAGCTCCAAAGAAATGGTTTCAAATAATAAGGTCGATGGCTCAACAAGTAGTATCAAGGAGAAGAATTTCTGATTAACGATAACAGGAACAATAATTGATTCACAAAAATATGCATTCTTACCAATCAGCCAGTCCAAAAATACCAGAACGACGAACAACAATAAATAGAAATCTGAAATTGTGTGGGAACCATAATAATAATAATAACCATTGCCAAATGCCAATTATTTTCTCAGGGCTTAACCCGTTGGATCCAATACCGTACTTAGAGTCACCTCAGGATGGCGCCTGGGTCTTTTCCCTAAGCCGATCCGGAATAGGGTCACAGGGTATTTCACAAGTCTTTTCCCTATCCGTTGAGCACTAGAGTCACAGGGTATTTCACAAGTCTTTTCCCTAGTGGCCAAAGTCACCTCAGGATGGCGCCTGGGACTTTCCCTTGGACTTTCACAAAAATATACATGGTCCCAAACACAAACGAACGACATTCCGGAGATATTATGGGATCAACAAATAGACAATAAGGAAATTAATATCAACCAATCAACATCAAATATTTCAATTAACCTTGTATGCCAAAAGGGTACGTCAATCATCAATAAATGTTCAACGAATAAGATTAACATTTATTCATCACAACGAATAAAGAATCGGTCAAGAATTGATAGGCTCAAGAGGAATCCAAATGAAGGGATCACATGCTTAACCACTCACCTTGACCGGAACGATTGATCACAAAATGCGATGCTCGGAGTACTTGCTAATCTGAATTAAAGTGTGCAAAAACCATAATCAACCATATGATAAGTAATAAAATAGCCTATTGTCCAAACTATTTAATATAGAACTGACCCCATACTAGTAGTAAACTTATAAACAATTGTTAACTAGATCAAACTAAGACCCCATATTCATTACTCCAGCCAAGTCCCCCCAACCAAACCCCCACTAGGGAAAAGACTTGTGAAATACCCTGTGACTCTAGTGCTCAACGGATAGGGAAAAGACGTGTGAAATACCTTGTGACCCTATTCCGGATCGGCTTAGGAAAAGACCTAGGCGCCATCCTAAGGTGACTCTAAGTACGGTATTGGATCCAACGGGTTAAGCCCTGAGAAAATAATTGGCATTTGGCAATGGTTATTATTATTATTATGGTTCCCACACAATTTCAGATTTCTATTTATTGTTGTTCGTCGTTCTGGTATTTATGGACTGGCTGATTGGTAAGAATGCATATTTTTGTGAATCAATTATTGTTCTTGTTATCGTTAATCAGAAATTCTTCTCCTTGATACTACTTGTTGAGCCAGCGACCTTATTATTTGAAACCATTTCTTTGGAGCTCTCACTATCATTCCTTAAAATGTATGTCACGTTGTATTCTAACCCATAGGATGCTTAACTACTCATTGAGATGTGAGCTGACGGATTTATTCCACATTCTTTTCAGGTTAGTTCGGGGAGCATCATAGTGGACTCTGAGACAGTGTCGGGACCCACCGTTTGGACCTCTAGGGCATTCGCATTATCATTTTCTTTTAGTTTTGTTAACAGCTTCCGCACATTTGTTTCTTTAGAATTTTTGTTAATAAATTTGGAGTATGGAGAATTTGGGATATTGTTCACTGGCTATAAAATGTTGGAGTAGATGGTGTTTAGTCCCACATTGGTTGTTTACATGAGTGGTCTTGGGTATATAACAAACCATGTGGGCTACTACTAGTACCTTGGGCTTAAGCATTTTGGGCCATGTGGTGTGGCTAGTGGATCAATTCAAGGTGCTGGGCTAGTGGTCTACATGGGGCGTTACACATAGTGTCCATAAGCTCAATGGATATACCATGATTCATCAAGTTCATAATTAACACAACAAAAAATAAAGTAAATCAGTAAAAAACTTGTTAGAATACTATAGCTTCAAATATATATAATTAGACGGGGAGTAATACTACCTCTAAGAAGCCCCAGTTCCCACAACCATCTTTGATCATCTCCATTCTTGTTGCTCTCTCTTCACCATTCAGTTCTCACAAGCCATCTCTCTCTCTCTCTCACACACACACATAGAGAGATGGCACAAAAGCAACAACCTGAGTAAAACAGCCCAAACGTGCGTGTCGTGCCTAATTCAGTCAAGGTAACTGAGTTACCAAGGCCTCAGACTAGTCCATCATAGGCAGATCATGGTACGAAAGCAGCCCAAATTTGGGACGGCACGGCACAACATAGATTGCCCAGAAGCACGGCACAGTTGAAAGGACACATAAAAAATACTGCCCAGAATCAAAGGACACACTGCCCAGAATAAGGAACTAACATGGTACCAATTAGCTACAGGCTAAACAAGTATAAATTTCACAACAGATATAGCCCAACAGCAGTGTCCAATTTGGCAGCCCAAGCTAGCAGAATCCAATTACAGTAGTAGTACTAATAATTACACAATTTAGAGAATCAGAATTCTAAATCCGAACTCAGCAACCAAACTGCAGCAGCAACAACAACAAAAGGCTCAGTTGACACATCACTACCCAGTTCAACAGAATCAGAATTCCCCAGAAACACCAACTGATACAGTGTGTAACCAAATTCAAAGTGCATACTAGTGTGTAACCAAATACAGTGTACAGTCTATCAAAATTCTCATAAACATGGAATGCCTCCTTCCATGGAGGCTCATATCAAACAAACAGATTGAGACTAGCAAATAATTCAGTGGTGGTACTGAGTTACCAAGGCCTCAGTAGTCCATCATAGGCTAAATAGGTATATTATCAAAATGGCTCAGCAAGCATCATTGCCAAAAGGCTCATAATTGATAATTGGCTCAGGTATGTTTCATCATAGCCAGATTTACTGAAATGGATGCAACATTAAGTTGCCATTTAAGACCCTCGTAAGTTGCAAATCACAATTCAGCTAATTTTGTAAGTTTTAAAATCGTGATAATGGGTTGTGTCTGTGGCTTATTCATTTCAGACTAAAACAACACACACACACACACACACACACACACACACACACACACACACACACACACTGACACACACACACCCCTCAAGAACAACAACTGAAGTGGGGGCAACATCATGTTGCCATAAGTTGCACACACCCACATAGAACTGAAGTGGGGGCAACATCACGTCGCCGTAAGTTGCCAACCCACTTCAGTCCAACTACTGAAATGAATAAGCCACAGACACATACCCCAGCATAATAAATGTACAATAGGTACAAAACAAATGCCATCAATCACTATCTATATCGGAGTCTGCATAATAACCTCTGAATTCTTCTTTAGCTGAGCATTTTTCAATTCCAAGGTGTGCATCCTCCCAATCTTTCAAGCACATGAGACAATCCAAAATGTCTACAGCTAGTCTGCTCCTCTTCTCATCCAACACTCTTTTACCTGCACTAAAAGCAGATTCCGATGCCACTGAAGACACAGGAGCTGTTAGTAGATCACGTGCCATGATTGAAAGAATGGGATAAGTCGTTTCATTTTTTTTCCACCATGCTAAGATATCAAAATTAATCAAGTCATTCGCACTAACTGATTCTAGGTCCAAATATTTAAGAAGTTCATTGCGTGAAGTTACAGTGCTACTTCCTATTCCTAAATTTGAACTAAGCAAAGACCAAGATGCATCATTACATGTAGGATACGAGGCCAAAGAGGTAGTAGTAAGTGAAGTAATTGCACCAAACTTAGATGAATAGTTAACATACATGGCATTCAATAAATCAAGCACAACATCAGAAGAAGGTAAAGTAGTAATACATAAATTCGTATCAATCTCTCTTAAGAGCACTGAAACACCCGCTACCTTAATCCTAGGGTCCATTACCGCAGCTAACATAAATAGTGGTGGCGTTTCCTTGAAATATTTTTAAAATTTTTCTTCCATATCCACACAAGCATTTACAAAATTTGGGCGTGCCCTATAATTTTTAAAAGTGAGACTAATATTGTAGAGATGATTAAGCACAACACAAGAAGAAGGAGAACGAACAGCAGAACAAGCTAATGTAGCAACATAAAACACTTTCAAAAATTTCATGAACTCAAAACCAATTTTCCAATCAGATGGAGATAAAGGCTCGCCACGATACCTCTGGTTACAAAAAGCAGATATCACATCACTATATTTCCTACAAGACTTTAACATAAGGTAGGTCGAATTCCAACGAGTCACAATATCAGAGTTCATTTGTTTTGGTTTCACATTGTAACATGTAACACACAATTTATCAAATTCTTGTTGCCTAGATGAGGAAGTACCAATAAAAAGAATAGCAGATCTAATTTTTGAAATCTGTGGTGCTATATGTTTCAAACCATCTTGCGCAACCAAGTTAATCACATGGCACACACATCAAACATGCAATAATTCACCAAAATAAGCAGGAGACAAATTTCTTTTAAACAATGGTAATGAAGCAGTATTAGCACTTGCATTGTCAAAAGTAATGCTAAAAATTTTATCAACAAGTTCATAATCCCTAAACACGCACATAATACTTTCAAAAATCTGATCAGCATCATGAGGATACTCCACTAAACGGAAAGCAATAATTTTTTTTCGCAAAGTCCAAATAGAGTCTATATAATGAGCAGTAACACACATATAACCACGATTATTGCAACCAGACCACATATCAGAAGTAAAAGCTATCGCACCAAGTTTAGCAAGTTCACAAATCAAATCTTTTTTAACTTCATTATATGCTTTCATTGTATCACTACGGGTTGTATTTCTAGAAACTTTACCAAATTCAGGATTCACATGATTTTGCATAAAATATTCAAATCTAATATCATCACCAAACGTAAATGGTTGTTCAGCTGCAGCTACGTAACGGGCCAGTCCTTCTCTCATTTTTTCTTTCGTATAAGCAAAATCTTTCAAACTAGTCGCAGATTCACCACTCACTATTTTATCTGGATGTTTATTTCTAAGATGTCTACCATGAGGCCCTGTTCCAGTATCACTAACGCAAGTATAATGTGTGCCACAATAATTACATGCAGCCCTAGCTCCTATGTCAATACCATTTGCATCTTTAAAGTTCTCAACTATAGACATATGTTTCCATACCCATGACGTGCGTAGCCTTTTTGAACCACTACGGGTTGAATTAGTAGGAGTTGAATCTGCTGGAGTAGAACCAGAAGGCCCTGTTCCAGTGTGAACAATGTTTGAAGCAGCTTCGCCTTCACTTACGGACTCCAAACCCTGTCCCTCTGGTGCAACAACAGGGTCTCCACCATGTTCATCATCAGAAAAATCAAAATTACCAGCATCGATCCATCTACGCAAACAAACAGTATAAATCAGTGCTAAATGAGTAAACCCAAAATACAGAAACCCAAAATACAGAATGAAACCCCGTGTTTAAAATCTTACCAGTAAATCAGTAAGACAGTAACCAGTGATGAAATGAAAGTATGAAACCAAAAATACAGAAATCAAACCCTAGGATGAAACCCTAGGATCAACACAGATCGGTGAGCGTGGTGTGGTGCAGTGGTGGTCTGGTGGACGGTGGATTGTGATGGTCGTGAGCGGTGGATGATGGTGAATAACAACAGATCGTGGATGGTGGTGATTGGTGAATCACAACAGAGGGAGTGAGATTTAGGGGTTTAGGTTTAGGGTCGTGAGAGAGTGGTCCGGTGAGTAACCACAGATCGTGAGCGGTGGATGATGGATTGATGGTGAATAACCACAGATCGTGAGCGGAGGATGATGGTGGTGGTCGCCGGCCAGTGGGTCTGGTTACTGGTGATCGTGAGAGATTAGGGTCGAGAGAGAGTGTAACTGTGTAACTGTGTAACAAGTGTGGTCCGTGTGGATGGTGGACCGGTGGTGACTGGACTATGGTTATGGTGGTGGTGGTCCGGTGAGTCGGCGGTAACTGAGATCGATGAGAGAGAGAGAGAGAGAGAGAGAGAGAGAGATTGAGAGAGAGAGAGAGATCAGAGACGAGATATTGAGATCGATGAGAGAGAGAGAGAGAGAGAGAGAGAGAGAGAGAGAGAGATTATCAAATTAGGGTTAGAAGAAATGGCTGCTGTGGTTTATAATGGCATATTTATACTAAGGGCTACCGGTACAGAAGATCTAGTGCACATAAATTGCTTTTGGGACCCATTTTTGGTCACACGTGAATAATCCGAACCGTTAAATCATTTCAAAATAACGTTTTGAACGACCTTGCAAAAAATTAGGTCCATTGGACATGTGTAACTGGTAGATCAAAAACTCCAAGTTTTGAAATCAATCGGATGTGCGTAGCTTGGATTGATGAGTTATGCATATCCAATTGACCTGATTTTTTGCAAAACCATTAAAAACATTATTTTGAAATTATTTAACGGTTTGGATTACTCATGCGGGACCAAAAAATGGGCCTCTAAAGCCATTGTACGACATGAACAGTGAGGATCATCGTAATTGTGTCTGCGATGGAGGCCTTTCAAAATCCAATCGTCGAAAAAATTGGAGATAGTCATTAAAACATCAATACAAACAAAGTGAACGGTGTGGATCGTCATAATTGTGTTGCGATTGTGTGGCTATCGTACATTATACCATAACACAGTACCTTGGTTCATAACCAAGTAAGTTCGATGTATAGAATTGCAAGGTAGGTGTAGACTCATTTTTTCGAATGTTCGATCTGAACCGTTGCAATTTAATATCTCGTCAATTCTATCATTCTCCCAAAAATCGATAATCATCCGATATCGGTAACAACACGATCGAAACACATTCAGTGCTTCTATTGGAATTTCAGTACTATAATGCACCACTTCAAGGCCACCTAATCAATTTTTAAAAAATCTGAACCGTTAGATGTGTTTAAAGCATGTTTTTAAGGTCCTATGCAAAGATTTGGAAAAAAAAAACCCAAAAGGGTTTGATCGGGCCAGGTTTTCGTATAGTAGTTTTACGAAAACCTACTCCGATCAACTACTTCCGGGTATTTTTTTTTTGCAAAATCCTCGCGTAGGACGCTGAAAACACGTTTTAAACACATCTAACGGTTCCGATCGTCGAAATTTGGTCCGGAAAGTGGAGGCCCATTATTGTGTTCATGTGAGCGTGAGACAGTGAAACTATGAAAGAAATCAAATTTAATTTGTATAATTTATAATTTTCTATAACCAAATTTAATACAAATAATTCTATAATTTATATAATTTAACATCTAATAATTTCAATAATATAATTTAATAATTTCTATAATATCAATTATCAAACATGTAAAAAAATATTTTACAAGCTTATTTTAATTTTTTTGTCCAAACTCTCTCTCTCTCTCTCCCAAAATTAAAATATAAAATAAAATAAAATAAAATAAAATAAATCAATAAAATTTTTGTAACTTCTTTTTCTCTCTTTTCATGACTTAGTGTTAGACTATTAGTGACTTACTTCCAAGTTGCAAATCACTATTTTGTTAATTTTTTTTTTTTTACAAAAAAAAAATTTTATTTTTATTTTCAAAATCTTTATTAGATAAAAGCCAATGTATTTTATTTTGCATGTAAAAAAATATTTTACAAGCTAATTTTATTTTTTTAACAAATGCCAAACTCTCTCTCTCTCTCTCTCTAAAAAAAATTATTATTATTTTTAAATTTTTTATTTTTTGTTCATGACTTAGCGTCTTAGCGACTTACTTACAACTTACAAGTTGCAAAAGCAGCAAAACACTATTTTTTATATTTTTTTCACAAACAAAAATATGTTATTTTTTTTTTCAAAATCTTTATTAGATAAAAATTAAAAGACATTGTATCAATTATCAAACATGTAAAAAAATATTTTAAAAGCTTATTTTATTTTTTTCCCAAACTCTCTCTTTCTCTCTCTCTCTCTCTCTCTCTCTCTCTCTCTCTCTCTCTCTCTCTCTCTCTCTCTCTCTCTCTATCTCTCAAAATTAAAATATAAAATAAAATAAATCAATAAAATTTTTGTAACTTCTTTTTCCCTCTTGTTTATTTTTTTGTTCATGAGTTAATTTTTTTTAAACTTGATATAAATATATAATTGACTAACACAAGTTACACAACCAAAAAATAATTCTTTTTTATTTTTGTGATTATCAAAAAATACATACAAATAAATTATTGAACATTTTTTTTTTGCCTTGTGCCGTGCCCGTGTCGAGCCGCGTGTCGTGCCGTGCCAGGCCAACTTCCGTGCTCGTGTCGTGCCGTGTCAGGCCAACTTCCGTGCTCGTGCCGTGCCGTGCCATGTCCGTCCTACTTCCATGTCGTGCTCGTGCCGTGCCGTGCCAACTTCCGTGCTCGTGCCCGTGCTCGTGCTCGTGCCCGTGCCGTGCCATGTCGTGCTAGAATAAAGTCGTGTCGTGACGTGCCTCGTGCCACGTTGACTTTTATCGTGCCCGTGCCATGCCCGTAGAAGACCGTGTCGTGCCGTGCCACGTGCCACCTTAGCCCGTGTCGTGCCCGTGCCGTGCTCGCTCATTTACGTGCCCGTGCCGTGCCGCGTGCCAACTTATACCGTGTTGTGCCAGGATTTTACCGTGCCTCTGGCGTGCCGTGCCGCCTCCCGATGTGTCGTGCCCGTGCCGGCCCGTTTGACACCTCTATCAATACCCAATTTCCAAAAATGGGACAGAACCTCTGCGTATCAATACCCCAAATCTGGGTATCAATACCCAGCCCACTACTAAAACAAAACTACGGGGTATCAATACCCCCGCATCCGGGTATCAATACCCAGCCTCCTAAATGCCGAAACTCAGACTTGCTGGGTATCAATACCCCAGAATCCGGGTATCAATACCCAGTCCACAACAAACAAACTTTTGGGAGATTTTTGGGTATGAAACCCAAGATTAAACCAATCAAGGAGTGCATAATTCAACTCATAACCACCCAATGGAGGAATATATCAACTAATTCAAAGGATAATCAAATAGGAGCATAGATTAAGGCCTATACCACTTTAAGATGAGTAGCAAATGGAAGGAAAGTGGGTTTTTCTCAAAGAAAACCATCAAGACAAAGAAAGACTAAGCAATCAAGTGACTACACACACATATACATCAAATTTACATTGAGAATTGAAGGATGATCCTCTACCTCTTGTGATTTAGCTTGAAAAACCTCCAAGTAGCAAAACCCAAACTCTAGCTTTAAGAACCAAAGAAGTTCTTCAAACACCGGGGTGAAATAAGCACATCAACGCGTAGAGCACAAGATTTTATAAAGGTTTTGTGAAGGGAGTAAGCTTGGAGCTTGAGATTTGGCTAGATTGGTGAAGAGAGAAGTTGGAGGAGCCATGGAGGAGAGAGAGGGAGGGATGACTGTTTTTGGGGAGGAAGATGAACTTTCCTCTCTCCTCTCTCACCGCACACACATATATCATATCCTATAATTACACTTCAAGCCCAAATGTGGCTTGTGTAATGCAATTTGGTCCAATCCTACTCACAACACTTAATAATCCATCACTTTAGCATTTTAATTAGTTTCTCTCATTTCCCAAACTTTATTTCCGGAAAATAATATGAAAATACGGGTCTTTACATTCTACCCTCCTTACAAAAATTTTGTCCTCAAAATTTCATACAACAAAGCTATTCGATGAACTATACATTTAAATCATAATATGTAACATATATTCAATATCACAAACTCGTAGACACGAAATTTAACACCATACTCTCATAGATCAAACGGAAAATAACCCGAATACCTTTCTTTTATCTCATCGTCTATTTCTATGTCAGCTCTTCGCTACCAATGTTATTTCACAACGACCGCTCTAACCATATGGATTTTTACCGCAATGCCTACCCGCTCACATCTAGGATACGTATCGGCTTTAATTTAATTTAGTATCATTACAAGGTTCTGAACAACTAAGTTCAAACTATCCCCGAGTACAAAGCAATACCTCTAGAGTTTAATCTCTTCCTAATCATAGATCCTCCAATCCCAATATACATACTAATTGCCTACCCTGTGTTTCCACTATTGCCTTCTATTCAAAATTCCAACCGATCGATAACTTCCTAAACACTATACCCCACGACCCTATCATAATCTCAAGGTCATAAGTGAAGAAACGTACTTACAGAAGCCAAACTCTCAACCATTCTCCATCAACACTAGTCAGGAAAATCTACCTCGCACAATTGGATCTAGATTCATCAAACTACAACAACTCTAACAACACCAAGATAAATCAATCTCAAATGTCAACAATAAGCTAAGCTCCCAAATATTTTAATACCAAGCACACTCTATTTGCATCCAAATGCCCTAACATACCCATATTCTATTAGTAAAATTTTGTCTTATCATACCATACCATATCATCGTTCCCAATTATTCTGAGATTATATTACCCAAACATTCGGTGCTTCGCCACCCTAGGTTATGACATTAACAATTTCTCTTGATCACCTAAGTTACTAGTACTTCCACAATCACTTCCATGTAAATCGCTCTTGTCACTAGAGAAGAAACTCAAACTCCTCAAAACCCGTAATCCTCTTATTGAAAAGCTTATTATTCCCAATTTCTTAAAGTGTATCTCCAAGAACAAGGCTAAAGAACGGTATACCCAACCTCGCTCCTTTAATCTCAACAAATATTTATGAATACTACTCAAAAGTTTGAATATTCTCAGCGATCCAACTTAACTCTAGTCCCAACCATTTTCAATGTACTTATCTCCCCAACAAACAACACCAAGCACTTATAAGTTCTACCACACAGGTACTTCAATTTTTTTTTTTTAAATCCTCGTGTATCATCACGACCAACCCAAACCAAACGACTTCCCCATATCCCACAACGGTCTTCACCAAGATTCAACGCTCAACTTAATCATAATTTAGGCCTATTTTGACTCATATGCTCATTACACTCTATAAGGTACTTAGAACCCATCCACAGTAGCTACCAGTTAAGGAACTTCAATACTAAAAATAAGCATGACCTATAACCACGATAGTCGGCATAAGGGCTTTCCAAGTCTATTCATCTAAATCTTCACAACCCTTACTTTCGGCTTTACCCCAAACTAAGTTCCAGAACTGGTTTCACACCCTAGTTAACCCCATACATCATTCCTATAGCTTCTCAAATCCAAACAAACCGAATCTCAACTCTATTGATGGCATGTAATCTCACATACTCCTCCCAACATTATGATCAATTTTGAAACACATAATCGCTTGCAACTCCTCCTTGAGTCTTTAAAGCCATGCATGCACTTCACACAAGTTCATATCATGCTCCTCCATGCAGAACACCTGAAATTTTTAAGGGTGAGCTCACTAGCCCCGTAGGAAAACATCTATCAATTCTAAATGCAAATGAGATACTCATGATGTGCATACGAGAGACTAAGTCACATGATAAGACCAAAAGATTTCTAGATAAGTACTAAGAATGGCACGAGGTTCAATGATAGCCAACTTAAATCAACGAGGAAGGAAAACCACTTAATAAGATTGACATAATCATGTGAAAGGGTTGTGAACATCACAAATGTCGATAATCACCAATATAGATCAAGTACCGGCCCATTGTATCCGTTCCGTATCCGACACGTCACGTGTGTTCCCAAAACATTCATATCATACTTCTTATCCATTCACTTCATTCATTATACTCCGGGCATACTATAAAAGTCCTGTGTTACTCCGGGCATGCCATATAGGCCCCGTGTCACTCCGGGCATACCCTTTCGGGCCCCGTGTCATCATTATCACATTTTCATAATCATTTCATATTTATTACCGTCATATCGATGTCCATGTATAATCTCATCTCAATCCGACACACAAAACCCAACTTCAATGGATGTTCGTCAAACTAGAGTCATTAGGGTTTAAACACGTAACACGAACACCGAAGAAACTTAGGAAAACATCAAATATGCTAGGTTATACTCATGACACGTATCTCAAGAGGAAGTCAACGAGGAAGGAAAACCACTTAATAAGATTGACATAATCATGTAAAAGGGCTGTGAATATCCGTTCCGTATCCGACACGTCACGTGTGTTCCCAAAAATTCATATCACACTTCTTATCCATTCACTTCATTCATTATACTCCGGGCATACTATAAAGGTCCTGTGTTACTCCGGGCATGCCATATAGGCCCCGTGTCACTTCGGGCATACCCTTTCGGGCCTCGTGTCATCATTATCACATTTTCATAATCATTTCATATTTTTTACCGTCATATCGATGTCCATGTATAATCTCATTTCAATCCGACACACAAAACACGACTTCAATGGATGTTCGTCAAACTAGAGTCATTAGGGTTTAAACACGTAACACGAACCCCGAAGAAACTTAGGAAAACATCAAATATGCTAGGTTATACTCATGACACGTATCTCAAGATGGCTCAAGTAATAGTCTCTCCAAATTAGAGTTTAAACCTCTGAGTATCAGTACTAGAAAGCTGGGGTATCAATACCCAATTTCCAAAAATGGGACAGAACCTCTGGGTATCAATACCCCAAATCTGTGTATCAATACCCAGCCCACTACTAAAACAAAACTATGGGGTATCAATACCCCCGCATCCGGGTATCAATACCCAGCCTCCTAAATGCCGAAACTCAGACTTGCTGGGTATCAATAGCCCAAAATCCGGGTATCAATACCCAGTCCACAACAAACAAACTTTTGGGAGATTTTTGGGTATGAAACCCAAGATTAAACCAATCACGAAGTGCATAATTCAACTCATAACCACCCAATGGAGGAATATATCAACTAATTCAAAGGATAATCAAATAGGAGCATAGATTAAGGCCTATACCACTTTAAGATGAGTAGAAAAAGGAAATAAAGTGGGTTTTTCTGAAAGAAATCCATCAAGACACATATACATCAAATTTCCATTGAGAATTGAAGGATGATCCCCTACCTCTTGTGATTTAGCTTAAAAAACCTCCAAGTAGCAAAACCCAAACTCTAGCTTCAAGAACCAAGGAAAGTTTTCAAACACCGGGGTGAAATAAAAACATCAACGCGTAGCGACGAGCCTTCCTTTGTGTTTGATTATTTTAGAAAGAGCAAGTTGTTTAGTTTTATTTCTTTGAGAGAAATAAAAAGGTTTTGAAAGAGGACAAGATAGAAATGGGATTTTTGGTTGAGAAATTTATTTTATTTGAGGAAGTTGGAAAATATTATTTGTTGGGAAAGTTAGAGTATTCAGATGTATGATTTTATGTGGGAAACGTTTCTAGAGGAAACAATTTATTTTAGAGAGATGGAATATTTTAATTGCATGATTTTATGTGAGAAATGTGTATTTGATGAGATATGATTTTAGAAAAAATCATGGATTATTGCATGAGCATTATTTTGAGCATGTGACACCGAGCACGTACGCGATACGTTTTGTCACCGGACGCGAAATCAAATATCTGTTAATGAGAAAATAGAGATGAGAATGAAATGAGTTTGAAATGAGAAATGAAATTTTTGAGTTTTGAAATGAGATTTTCGTGAAATGAAATGAAATGAGATTTTCGTGAAATGAAATGAAATGAGATGAGATGAGATGATTGGTTGCCACCTCAAATTCGCGGAGAGAATTTGGAGGAATGGTATTGATTGCGGTAGTGCAGCGAAAGCGCCACCTCCAGTTCGCGGAGAGAACTAGGATGTTTGGGCTAAGCTTGTACAACACACGGTGAACGGACTTGCAAACAGGCTGTTAAGTTCGGTGATGCAAGACGGCCGGGATTGTGTTGTGTGAGTCGCGGGGTGGTCGGACCGTGCAAACAGGCTGTTAAGTTCGATGATGCACGATAACCGAAACCTCGAGCGGAAAGATTGGTATCCGTCAGCTGAAAGGAGGCGTAAACGGACCAATAACTTTCGGAGTGATGGGAGATATTGAAAGTTGAACAAGTTTGCCGAGAGGCACCGATTTGAGAAAAACGTTCGATTTTTTGAGAAAATGGTTGATTTTGAGAAAACGGTTGATAAACAAGTTAAGTCCGAGAAACTGAACGAGAAATTATTTCGATGAAACGACACGTGACACAGTTCGAAACACTGTTACGAGATATTGTTATCTGCGCATGTTTACTCTGATCCGCATTGACACGCATGATATACTGCATTGTTCACTGTTCACAAGCTGTTTATACTGTTTATGAGCTTATTGTTCTAGAATTGCTACTTAGACGTTTAGCGTAGTGAACTACTGGGCTTTGCTCACGGTGTTGCATTTCGTGTAACCCTGGCATAATACCATGATGTTGCATGTACGACTCGGACGTATTATGTCAGATTATCTAAATGGACAGGAACAGTACTGTGGAGACCAGTCCTTTGGAACTGGAGGTGCTGCCGGAGTGGGGAATGACCCGGCGCAGGGATAGACGAAGACCTAGAACCACCCCGGTTATTATTTATATAGTGTTTGAGGATATTATTATTTGTATTAAAGTTTGGGATTAAACTTTATTTTAGTCTGTAATATTATTTAACGTGCCCAAAACTTGGGGGCGTTACACGCCCAATACAAATTGAGCCCGCCAAAATTTAGCTCCAAACCATTAACGAGGAAAACATTTCCTCGCCCATTGTGAGCTCATTAGTGAGGAATTATTTCGTCGTCCAATTCGGCCAAGTATAATAATGTAAAAAAAAAAATTCGGTCCATAAAAATTAACGAGGAAAATATTTCCTCACCCATTGTGCGTTCATTAGTGAGGGATTATTTCATCGTCCAATTCGGCCAAGTAAAATAATGTAAAAAAAAAATTCAGTCCATAAAAATTAACGAGGAAAATATTTCCTCGCCCATTGTGAGTTCATTAGTGAGGGATTATTCTGTCGTCCAATTCGGCCAAGTAAAATAATGTAAAAAAAAAAATTCGGTCCATAAAAATTAATGAGGAAAATATTTCCTCGCCCATTGTGAGTTCATTAGTGAGGGATTATTTCGTCGTCCAATTCGGCCAAGTAAAATAATGTAAAAATAAATTTTGGTCCATACAAATTAACGAGGAAAACATTTCCTCGCCCATTGTGTGTTCATTAGTGAGGAATTATTTCGTCGTTCAATTCGGCCAAGTAAAATATTGTAAAAAAAATTTCGGTCCATACAAATTAACGAGGAAAACATTTCCTCGCACATTGTGGGTACATTAGTGAGGAATAATTTAGTCGTCCAATTCGGCCAAGTAAAATAATGTAAAAATAAATTTCGGTTCGTACAAATGAACGAGGAAACATTTTCCTCACCCAAGGTGAGTTTTTCAGTGAGGAATCATTTCGTCGTCCAACAGATTTCAAGGTTTCGCGCGCCCGGGGACGGTATGGAGGGAGCATATTAGCGAGGAAAATTATTATTTCCTCGCCTAAACTTTCGTTTGTCCACTCTTTTAGAGACGAAATAATAATTTTCCTCGCCCATTTAGTAATTTTAGAGAGAAAATCAAATTTCCTCACCTTAAATTTGTTTTCCCTATAAATTAGTGACGAAATATGATTTTCCTCACAAAAAAGACATAATTGGAGACGAATTTTATTTTCCTCACCAGCATTTACTCACAGATTATCACTTTTCTTGTAGTGGTGGTACACACTTTAGGAGGTTTGTATTGTAGACTTTCTCCATATCTAATAGCTTTCAACAAAACTTTCTGAAATGACGAATTAATTGGGGAAGTGCAGTGTTAAAAATGAGGCGTAGACCGGTAATTTTTTCTCCTTTTTATAGTTGACAAATTACGTAAAAAGTTAAGGTAATTAATTTTTACACCTCCAAAAAAGAGGCGTGGATCACAATTTGAGGGGTGTGGAAATCGCTCCCCAAAATTAATATGGCATTTCAGTTGTATGTTAAATAAGGGTAGTACAGGGTTCATTTAAATTTTGGTATGACAACTTAAGACCCTAGTTTGCCTAGGATGGATAGATAAGTAGGACTATGGACTATGACCGCTATTTAACGCTCCAAAAAATACTACTCCCTCCGTCCGGATTTGTTAGTCCATAAACATACTTTTTCAAGTCCTAAAATGTTTGTCCATTTTCAAAAGTCAAAGGATAAAGTATGAAAATTTTATTTTTTTGTCCATTTTCTAAAACTTAAAATAACAACTCAAAAACTAATTTTTTAAAATAATGTGTTTACATTTTTGAAATTTTTTTGCACCGTATTTAAGTTCTCAATGAGATCTATCAAACAAGATTCATATTGATAAAAAAATAATTATTGTAACTACATTATTTTTTAGTTTGAAAATTGCCCGTAGGTTCGTAATGGATTATCAAATTAGAAAGGAAGGACTATTAAATGGAAGGATTGATGTTAAAATAAGAAATTAACAAACGCTCCAAAAAAAAAGTTGAAATACTACTACTTTATAACTTTTCCTTCATAATGTAGCTCATATAACGCCAAATTTAAACCAATTTTCAAAAACACCTTCGTTGAATAATTTCCAGAACCGGCCGGTTGTTGGAAATGAAAATACAAATTGTTGTCAATCCATATTTTTTATGCAAGTGGGACATATTTTTACAATCCATATTTTTAATGCAAGTGGGACATATTTTTACAATCCATATTTTTTTTGTTGCTGTCATAGTGTATTGACTTTATGCAAGTGGGACATATTTTTACAATCCATATTTTTAATGCAAGTGGGACATATTTTTACAATCCATATTTTTCTGTTGCTGTCATAGTGTATTGACTTTATGCAAGTGGGACATATTTTTACAATCCATATTTTTAAAAGACCTTCACAAAAACTGTTCAATACAATTTGTCAAGGCTAGCTTGTTCTTGCATAGGGGTGTCCACGGATCGGTTCCGGTCAGATTGGTTCGGTTCTCGATCCGATCCGCCCGTGACGGATTGACGTTTTTAAGATCCGCAACCATCCGTTGGGGACATACGGATGGATCGGTTCGATTGTGGATTGAACGGATCGGACGAATTTGGCGGATCAAAGAAGGATTATTAGGTGGATTGGGCGGATTGAGCGCGCGGATCGAACCCGAACCGAACCGCATCCGTCAAAATAAAAATATTAGGATCCGTATCCATATAACGTACCTCGAGTGAGTAAACGGATGGATCAGTTTAGGCGGATTGAACTGATTGGGTGATCCGCTGGACAGCCATATTCTTGCATATGTATTTTTGTGAGGCTTTGATGTTGTACTTATTTTTATCTTAATTTGGAACTCTACTCTTGGTTGATTCCTGATCAACTTTTGGGTCAGTGTGGCATATGATTGTTACGGCGTTAACAGGGACGGAGCCAGAAATTTCATTACGCAGGGGCGAACTTTTTTTCTAACATACTTTGCAGGGGCGAGCCTATATAATTCATAGGAAAATTTATTTTTTTTCTAGATAATCGTAGAGGTTTTTTTTTCCTTTGCAGGGGCGACTGGCTCTACTGGCCCCTCCCTGGCTCCATCCTTGGGCGTTAAGGTGCCAACCTAGTTGGTATCTTAGCCTCGTGTTGTGATGCCTGTTCTTATCCGTTCCATTTAATCTTTATAATTCTTGCATTGATTAATATAATTCTTTTTGTCATTCAAAAAAAAAATCGTCAAGTAATTTTTCTTTGTTTAAGTAGAAAAAAAAATAAAGAGAAAAAATAAATTAAACTAATAAGTAAGCCGACTCAAAGTTGTACAGTGTTTTTTTTAGTAATTAAAAAACTGTTCTTCTGCTATATGCAGATGTAAATTGAAGGAACGAAAATTTCATAAAATTATCTTTTTCTTACAAGGACATATGATCAGAATGATTTGTGACACAATGCTTAGGCAATGAGTCACATCAGATTTAATTCAAATGTGATACTCCGTATTTAAATACAATCACTGAAACACTATAGTGATCACAATGACAGCTATTTTACCCTTCACTTTTGTGAAAATTACATCCATAGTACTCATGTAGACCAATTTTGATATACTTTCACTATTTAACCATACGCGTACATGTATATTTTATACCTATTGAATGACGTAACTATCTAAAACATAAGTACTATATTTTTTGTAAATTCATGCAACAAAAAGCCTCTCCCAAACAGTCTCATCATAGACGTTATCATACATGTTACACGTACACCTAACAACAATTCCTTTTGTCCTAATTTTTATTTATTTAATTTCCAAATATTTTGTGATTCTAAAAGAAAAGAGTTTTTAAAAGAAAATGGAGATTTGCTAAAATCAAGTGGGTGATTTTAGCAAATGAAGTGGGGAGATGATTTTAGCACCAATGAATCTGGACACTTAAGTGTCCAGATTCATTGGTGCTAAAATCACCTAAAATGGACATTTGCTAAAATCACCCACTTGATTTTAGCAAATGGAAAACCAAGCCAATTAAAACTTACAAAGCAAAACTCACAATCCATACACAAAGTACAAAAATCAGATAAATAAAAAAATAAATTGAAAAGGACATGCTGTGACCATTTAAAGTTCACATAGTTCTTACTAGTAAGTTATTACGGAATGAACTTTGTGTTTTTTCTTCGGCTTCTTCTTAACAAAAAGAATAATGCCCAATTACTTAAAAAAATTACCCAAAAATTTATCCTGAAAGTGAATAAAGATAAGCAAAAAATTGAAAAGCCAATTGGTGTGAAACAAACCCTTAAAGTAGAGGACATCTCTAGCCTAACTCTTCACTATTCCACTTTATCCACCCAGTTCCATTTCCGATTCACTCAATGGTCCGATTTTCAAAACATTATCTAGAAGGTGAATTAACTTGTATTAATTGCACTTTTAGTCTTCATTGTTCTTTTTTCCCCTCCCCTTTCGTCTCTTTAAATAAAGTTAGGTGATTAGAAATGTTGATCACCGATTTCAGTGAAAAATGAAACCGAAGGTAACCAACATCTTTGGTTACTGTTCCGATAAAAAGAAAACCACCGGTTTTTGTTACGCTTTTAGTTAGAATTATAAGTTTTAGTTTTGGTTTTTGTTTTGATTTTAGCAATACTTGAGTCAAACCGAACCGTTTAATCCCTACTAGACTAGACCTATTTGAAAAGGTTAGAGCATCCTCATCAGGATTGCTACTTTGGCTTTGAAGCTAAACTACCGAGTAGAAGTGCAAGAACTGCAAGAAAATCAGCCTCGCCACTTCCTTGGGTCAAAATATAATTGTCACAGTGCCTTTACTTCCCCAACGAGTCACTGTTCATGGGTTAGCCTTTTTTTATTTTTTTTCTTCCGGATGCGTCAGAAATGGGCAGGAGAGAGAGGGAGGGGAAGAGGGAAGGGGGCGGGGTTGAACACGTGGCTAGTCTTTATTGGGGGAGAACATTGAAATGACTAAAGAGGGGTCCACTCACTGCACTGAGGGAACATTTTAGCCTTTTAGGGAGAAATTTTTTTTTCTATATAGATTTGAGAGGAATAGTTTAATAAAGTAAAGTTTGGATAGATAGTCTGATTTTTTGAGTTTTTGATAAAGTGGCTTGCTAAATTGTAAAAGGTGTTTTTGTGGTTAAATTTGGTCCAAAATTTGTTGAGGCTGATGAGGATGCTCTTAGTAAAAAAAAGTACCCCTTTCAGTTGAAGGCTAACTGTATTTGGAAAGAAATGTGAGTTTGGGAGCCAATAGTTTATTTGAGTTTGGATTGTTGATTTTTAATATTTAAATGAGAGCACAGCACCTGAGCAGTACATAATATTATTTGGATCCCACACGAATAATTTGGACCGTTCAATTGTTTTAAAATAATTTTTTGAGTGGCCTTGCAAAAGATCAGCTCAATTAATTGGATATGCATAAATGGGTGATCCCAATATTTCAATTTCTCATTAGTCTTGAATTTTGACTGAGAAATTGAAATGTTAGATCATCCACTTATACATATCCAATTGAGCCGCTTTTTTGCAAAGGCCACTTGAAAAATTATTGAACACTTTGGATTATTTGTGTGGGATCCAAAAGGAAACCCCGATCTATATTGGTTCTTGTAGTCCAGTTTATATTTGAGTACCGATAAGCTACTGGGGGAAGAAGAAGAAGCTCTCCCTCCTGAGTCCTGCCGATGCGTCTAATTGACTTGGACGGTATGATTAGCTCTATAAAATTTGAACGGGAAATCCCAAGCCGCCCCCACTTTTTGCGGGGCCTTCCATCCAAATCCTATTTTGTGTTTCACTCCTCTATAGGCTCAGTGAGCGCGTGCATGGGAGGCTGAGATGGACACTATTTGTGCCATATTAATGCCTGGTCTCTCTCTCTCTCTCTCTACGCACATGACATGCGACACACATAATTTCCTAACACAAATTAACATTTTCTCTCCCTTCTCTCTCCTTTTTATTTTTAAAACTTTTAAATATTTATAACTTTTAATTTATATGTCCGATTTTCAAAAAAAAAATTTAGAACCTATTCGACGAGATCTATTAAACAAGATCCATTGTGAATATGAAATTATGCATAAAAAATATTATTTTTTGGCGGTGTGAATTGTTTTAGAAGTGTGAATTTGTGTGCAGAGGAGTGAATTGTTGCAGGGGTGTGAATTATGTGCTATTTGGAGGTGTGAATTGTTAATTACAAGGTGTGTGAATTGTGTGCATTTGAGGGATGTGAATTGTTTAGAATGGTGCGAATTATGCATTTGAGGGGTGTAAATTCTTCCATTTTGGAGGGTGGGAATTCTGCATTTGAGGGTTGTGAGTTCTTTCATTTTGGGGTGTGAATTGTGTATTTAAGGAGTGAGTTATGTAGAGGATGTGTGGATTCTTAATTTGATGTGTGTGAATTATTTCATTTTGGAGGATGTGAATTGTTTAGAAGTGGTGTGAATCTTAATTAAGCGATACAAAATAATTTTGTTTTTACGTGTACACAATTCCACATTCAAAATGGATCTCGTTTGAAAGATCTCATCAAATAGGTTTCAAAAATATATATTTTAATTTTTTTGGTATGTACATCAAAAGCTATAATTGGTTAAAGTTTTAACAATATATGAGCTATACATATTCATGTATGTATATGTATGGACAAGAAATGTATGCCACATGGCAACATGTGATAATTCAATGGAGGGAATTAAGGAAAAAGTTATGATTAGAAATATTATCTAGTAGTTTTAAAATAATGTTCCATTGCCTATCAAATGCCAAATGTTAATTTGTATCTCAAAAAGTGATGGGTCCTACAATCAAGGGCAGAGCTACCCTTTGTGTAGGGTGGGCTTTAGCCCAGGGTAAAGTAAAAAAAAGACTAAAAAATTACATGTAAAATTGTTGTTTAATAAAAAATTAATATGGGCTATCCCATATAAAAAAAAGTTTATATGAATTAGTCCAAGACAAATTAGATTCTTGGCTCCGTTATTGCCTACAATATTAATTAATGATACATGAGTTGGGAGATACAATTAGATATTCCATTTGCATAGAATAATTTTTTATAATTCTAAACTCAAAAAGCTTGCGTGTAAAGAAAAAAAGGCTTGAACGGAAGGTCTTTGAGTCTTGCGATGATGAGCGGGGCTTGGACAGTAAATGGATGACAAAACGGGGCCGGCAGTAATAACCGAACTTGAACGAGGTAGGTACAGGGTAATAAAAAAGACACATGCTTGTTACTTGTAGTTGATTTTGACGGTATGATTAACTCTTTAAAAATTGAACGAGGTAGTATAGCCCTACAGCTAATAAAAAAACACGACTCATCGAAAGGGCCTGCACAGGGTCCATTATAAGAGTGCCTCCGATGGGAAACAAGTTAACCAACGGAAACAACCCCCACTACACCAATAATGGCATCAACTTCCAGTTCCTCCTCCGCCGTGTACACCCATGTCCGTCGGGAGTCAACGTGACGAACTTTGTCCCCACTGAAGCTCCGTCCAACAAACTACTCTGTGTGGAAACAACTAATGCTCAACTTTGTCGAGAGTCATTAACTAGAAGGCTTCGTCGACGGCACCACACAGCCACCGCCATTCCCGTTGGAGAAGCGGAAGCAAGAAGAACACAGCTCGTGGAAGTGATCGGATGGTCTAGTAAGGGCGTGGCTATTTGTAACGTTGACAGAGGATATACTGCCACAACTGGTGTCCTTGGCAACTGTTAAACTTTAATGACTAATGCGGAAACGGGTGGTTCGGATTACCTTTAGCGAACTTTTACCGAACCAGATCTTTTGGTGGATGGATTACATACTCCAGCACGTACTAGAACAGCAACAACCTCCGCGATGGAGTGATACTACGAGGTTCGAGTATCACCCTCTATTCCACGGTGCAAAAGCTTCGAATCGCTCTTTAATGGCTGAGAGAGAAAAGTAGGGAGAGAGTTTCGTAGAACTCCATAACTGATAATATTGTGTGCATCTTATTATGAATATGCTGCAGGAATTATATAGAGTGATAGAAGTCCTATAATCCTAAGAGTCTAGGATTACTTCAACTTCTCCTATCTTATCTCCAAGATAAGATATGACTCTATAATGAATGGGTCACCGGGTCATGCCCACATGGGCGACCCGATTTGGTCCCGGACCCGGCCCAAATTCCAACATCTCCCACTCGTCCATGCATGGGCATGACAAGTTTCATCAGTCTCTCTTCCATCTGCCCAACTAAGAACAAACTCATACGCGCTAATGAACCGTGCGATCGCTGGAGCACCTGCAAGTGGGAGCTCTACACTAGAAACTCTGTAAGAGCCAGCATAGAGACATCAACCCAAAAGAGAGTGTCTTGTGTACTATGAATCCATTTAGTTACACCGGACCAAGCATCTTTAATCCTTCTAAAAGCATACTTGACCCCCAAATCACGCATTCTATATTCACACCCGATCCGCTCCCTAACAGAGCGATCTGAGTTGTCGACAGTGAATATATAGCAGGGTGTACTACTAAATGATCCTCTTTTTGCCCTCATGTCACTTGGTTTTAACTTTGCTGCTTTCCCAGTCATGCTCCATGGGACCCTCACATTTCGTGGTCTTAGGTAGTCAAGCTAGAGTAGCAACACAAAATCTCTACTTCATGACATAGTCAAAAATCAAAGAGCACATTCTATCTATTTGCAGCTTTTTTTTATCTAATGACCGCTTAGACTCACACGGTGAGGAAGCAAGGATCCATTCGCTCACCTCTAATACAAATGATCGCATAGCACATGTAGTATGAATACATGTTACGGTGGAGTTACTTTTCCAAAAAGCGATGTCATACTCCCAAACACCGTACAGACCTTAGTCTGGTCGCTACCTAGCGCCCACCCTGAGTTCTCTAGCCTGCCATCACGGCGCCATGCGAGTCCTCACATCTGGCTAACAAAAAACAGGTAAAACTCACGATAGCGGGAACTACCAGTGATCGGTCCCCAAAAATAGACCCCATCTTGGCTTCAACCAAGGCGACCTTTGGTGGGTATATCTGATTCCTCTTATCAGACTATATCACAGGCCTAACCTGTATATCTCATTACCCATCTGTCTCATCTTCGCTCGCTATCTCAAGCGCCGAAGGCGATTGCTCGTGTGAGTGAGCCAATCTAACCTGTTGACCTCAATCTTTAATTCTGTGTGTGTTATACATAAACAATTGCACATTTTGCAACAACAATATTCAAATATTAAGTGCACAAATGGCATAAAAATCCCATATATCTGAAAGAAACACATTAACTCCATCTACGCAGTCCAGAAGCCCTAACATGTGTCACTCAAGCCTCGCTAGCAAGGGCTTACACAATGGGCCTACAACTATGCGACTCATGGAGATGTGTTACTTAATAGCTTCCTGCTGCGCAACAATTTCTTTGATGAGTTATGTCTAATATAAACATATGTAACAATATATGCATATCATTGCATATTTCAAGCTGTCAACAACATTGAACAGGGTATGCAGGCCATCTATTTTAACTCTTAAGGAGTATTAGGTTCAATATTAAGTCTTATATTCTCGTCTCTAGCAATAGGAGTGTCAATGGATTTTTCAGCTTTGCTACCAGAATCGTTCTAAAAATATTCTTAATGTAAGTCTAAGAAGACAAACCAAGAATCTCCTAGAACGATCCTTTAAGAGCTTAACTCCGAGCACATAGCTTGCTTTACCCATATCCTTCATGTCAAAAAATGGAGGATAACCACAACTTTGTGGCGACAACCATGTCCTTGTAATTTTCGGCCAACTGAATGTCATCCACATGCAATGACATTATTAAAAAATTATTCGTGGACTATTCAAATACACGCAATGGTCTTCATTGATCATCGTAAACCCATTAGTGATAATGGCTCGATGGAATCTCATACACTACTGCCTGGATGGTTGTTTTTAGGCATAGATAGACCGTTGGAGCATGCAAACTTTGCGCTCCTGGCCATTTGCCTCAAAACACTCTATGTTGATCCAAACAGATCTCCTCATCCAGCTCTCCATTGAGAAATGTCATTTTAATGTCCTAGAATATTTTTAAGGCTAGAATAAAGCGAAAGGAGGCAAATCTCACCACTAGGGAGAAAATTTCCTCACACTTTACACCGAAAATTGGGTGTAACACTTTGCTATTAGACGGAACTTATTACTCAATATAGAACCATATGCCTCGCGTTTGATCTTAAGAACCTATTTGTTCTCAATGGTCGTGCGCCGAGGCGAAAGATCAACCAAGTCCCAGACAAGGTTTATCTTTTAAACACTCCAACTCTTCTTGCATTAAGTTATCCATTCCTTACTAGCAGGAGATGAAAGAGCAACTCCACTGTTTTGGGCTCTTTTGCATCTTTCGGAGCAATCATAAAAGTCTCTCCCTCAATCCCAAAATGACGATGAGAGATTGTTCCATGTTTGCTTCAACGCATTAGAGGATCTTGAGAATCCGTATCCAACAGATCTAATCCATGATTAAGAAAGTCGCTCCCACTATCTCCAGGAGATAGGAGAATTTCTTCCCCATTCTCGACTGGACGACTCGGTGCGCCCAACATTGAATCCTCCATCTCGTAGAGCTCTACATCTCTACTAACCTCTCCTCTGCTAGGGAAATCTTCCTCAAAGGAAAAACCACATGTCGTAACTCAATTTCAATCACACTTCCATTAGGTTACTCATCAAAACACATAGCTCTTAGAGTGCTAAAAGATGCACTTCTTGCCTTTAAGGCCTATTTTTCCATACTTATGAGAAGTACTATGTGTTTAAGCAACCAACCCCCATGGCCACAAATTACCCAAATCAGGTTTTCTGCCGGTCCATTACTCATATGGGGTGGAAGATAATGATTTGGAAGGCATGCAGTTAGGAACGTAGGCAGCAGTTAACAATGCATCTTCCAAATTAGAAATTGGAAAATGAGCTTGCGCCATCATCAACCCAACCATGTCTAGCAACTTACAATTCCTTATCTCCGCCACACCATTTTGTTGCAGAGTGCCAGGAATTGTTAATTGACTAACTATTCGCTTTTCCTCACTGAGCACCTTATATTACTCATGTAGATACTCGCAGCCACGGTCAATTCAAGGAGCCTTAATGCTCTTGTTTAATTGATTCTCAACCTCATGAAAATAGTGTCTAAAGCAATCCAATGCTTCTGACTTGGGAGAAAACAAATAGACATGACCATAGTGCGTGAAGTCATCTATAAATGTGATAAAATTGGATACACCATACCATACCCTTACGATTGAGTCACAAATGTATTGAACAGATAAGTTTGCACTAGAATAGATGCCCTTATGGCTTTTCTGAATGGTTTTCTAAATGCTTTTCCTGTAAGGCAATGGTCACCAATGGGCAGGTAGACCCAAAAATCCCCCTCTTGCCCTATGTGACCTTATCCAAAATGCCATCCAACAGAATCAACATCACCAAAAGATGTAATATAGAAAATAGAATCACTAGAGTTATTATTAAACTGAATTTAATAACATCTAGTGTCATACAACCATCAAAAACCATAACAAATAATACCCTTATCAGTACTCACTAAGCTACTCTCCAACAGAAATTGAAAACCTAGACCATCATGCTAGTAACTAATAACAAGTTTCGCGGAATTTGTGAAGCATAAAGTAAATCATGAAGAAGTAGGATGCGCCTATGTCGCAAGTCCAGCTTGCTAATGCCCAGCATCTACATACTAGACTCTTTCTCCATGAAAATTCTTTAGCTACCACCTAGAATTTGGCAATACTCCATGAACCCATCTTCGTTTCTCGTTGAGTGGTAAGTTGCTCTTGAGTCTACTACTCACAAATGAGGAGAATGAGCAACTAAACCACAACTAGTAACAAAACAGTCAAAACGAGAAATAAAATAGGAAGTTCCTTTTTAGGCTCAATGCACTCACGAGCAAAGTGTCCCAACTTGTCATAGTTAAAGCACCTCATTTTAGTCATGTTTTTCAAGCCACTCTACTTCTTGTCTCTCTTGCGCTTAAAAGAATCAGTGAGTGCCATTCGGGCCAAAGGTTATAGCAGCTCCTTTCCTGAGGGCGCATATAGCCTTCCTCTGCTGATAGACCTACGAGGGCTAGTTTCAGCTATGATGCATAAACTATCTTGCTCAGCAGCCTCTTGGCGCTTAGCATTTATTGCCTCATATTTTAGTTCATCATCACATCCCATGTCTGAGACCATCTTAGTCAAGAAGTCGATGTCATATTTCTATTTGATAGCTATCCACAGCTTATGAGCAGTCATATAACACTCAAACTCACATATCAAATTGTTATGCATGCTGCGAATCATATTAATTCGCGCACACTGATCTTTCTTGTACCACGTTTGATAAACCTTAAGATCACAAAGATACTGTGGTGATTCAGATTACGCTTGCTCAACCATCTCATGGTTGAGGGTCTCCAAGACCTCTAGCTCATCGGAGAGAAACTAGATCTGACAGCGCCAAATATTATAAGTGTCGCTTCCCAATTTCTCAACTTTTGTTCAAATCAGTTACTATATACTTAGCTTCCATTTTAAATCATATCAAAGAAATGCGCATGGGATTATAAATAACACAACAGAACTATTTTGCCTCGAAAAATCTAAATTAAATAATAACAATAAGATACATGTCGCAAGATCGAAAACTCGCTAAGCTTATAATCATCTCTTGCGCCTCTAAGTATTTATTATTAAATTTAATTTAATTCATGCGCAAAATTTTAGTTTTCGGGAAAAAATATATGAATATTTTTCTCTACCGAACAACCGCCCACTGGATATGGCATATAATATGCATGAAATAAATTTTCTAGCAGTATATAACACTCTTTATATACTAAGAAATTTTAATCATGCTTCAATATGAATAATTTGATCAATAATCAAAATCAAAAAAAAAATTATTCAAACATGTCACAAACAACATGAAATGCCACAAACAACATGAATTTCCTCCAATAATTAATACATGTTGTTTCTAATATCCTGTGAATTTTCAGTAGCTCACATGCAATTATTATCAATTTTCAGGATTTATTCTAATTCTCAAAGAATAAATAACAAGCCGAAATTGCAAAATAATATCAACATGTACTAAAAAATACACCACCTATACCATTAAATAGGTAATATATCCAGGAGGTTACACAAAAAATTTGGATCTCATTGGACCTCGAATGCGTCCAAAAACCGTCCTCCAATCTCCTCATTTTGTATTAAAAATTTGAAAAATACAAATTACTTCTGAAAAATCCAGAAAATTCCAGAAACATAGGAAACTGAATTTTGAGTCCAACGGACCAAACCATGCCAAAATCGGAGTTCGTACGAGTCAGAAACAATCAAAAAACGCAGTTTTTGAATTACAATCTGCCAAACAGATCCCTCGGCTACTGTTCATCTTCTCCAAAAATTAGGATTTTCACAAAAACGACCACAAACTAGGGTTTGCCATAACTTCGAAACCGTAACTCCAAATCAAGCTTATTATATATCGTTACGAAGGTCTTGAAATTATCTACGCATACATATAAAGCTCGCATACTGGAACTGAATGTAGTAAAAACGCCGTTCATGCAAAGTTTCGGGAAAAACAACTAGGGTTTCATTTTTCTCACAAACGGTTGATCCGATCAACCCGAAACTTTCCAGATTTCATCTACATGTTATGGGCTACGTTGTGTAAAATTTTGAAGCGATTCTGAGATGTTTCAAAAAATCACGTTTTTCGAACCCATACAAAATATGCACGAAAATCAGTCAACATGTATCTCTAAATCATGATACATATGGCTATTCAAGTACAAAAGAGCACGAAAACATCCAATACAGCTCTGATACCAATGTTAAACTTTAATGACTAATGCGGAAACGGGTGGTTCGGATTACCTTTAGCGAACTTTTACCGAACCAGATCTTTTGGTGGATGGATTACATACTCCAGCACGTACTAGAACAGCAACAACCTCCGCGATGGAGTGATACTACGAGGTTCGAGTATCACCCTCTATTCCACGGTGCAAAAGCTTCGAATCGCTCTTTAATGGCTGAGAGAGAAAACTAGGGAGAGAGTTTCGTAGAACTCCATAACTGATAATATTGTGTGCATCTTATTATGAATATGCTGCAGGAATTATATAGAGTGATAGAAGTCCTATAATCCTAAGAGTCTAGGATTACTTCAACTTCTCCTATCTTATCTCCAAGATAAGATATGACTCTATAATGAATGGGTCACCGGGTCATGCCCACATGGGCGACCCGATTTGGTCCCGGACCCGGCCCAAATTCCAACATAACTGATGGAGAGGCTTGGATTGCGCCCGAGGAAATGGAAAACCCCCTCTCGGCCGCCCCCCAGCCTATCCGTAGACCTGGTAATGCATTGTTTTTGCGTTTCATTGTTCTTCCCTGTAAGTTAAAGTACTGTAGGTGTTGACTTTGTCGCTCTACGCATCAATAGTTCACATCTCATCTCGAAAAAGTGTCAAGGGACCCGCGGGGCTGGCAGGCCTGCCAACCCCATCCAAGCCATTTGTTTCGTACATCAATGCATCGGATCGCATCAAACAATAGATGGTGCAGAACTACAGATACACTTTCTCAAAATGAGATCTGAGCGATTGATGCAAGAAACGAACTGCCGGATGGGGTCAACACCCCCTCCTGACCCCAAGGGATGGCAGGGTCCCCCAATTCTTGATGGACAACCTCTAATACCACCTAAATCCCTTAATGGCAAGAGCTCGAACGTCATCATCTATAAGAGCATCCCAATTTTACAAAATTCTTCATTTTTCAGAACCAAATTACGGGGTGTTCCACTAAGCTAGTTTTTAGAATAAATTGATTTTTCACAGTTTTTTATGTGATGTATTATAAGATAATGATCTATCTTGGTTTTGGAAAAAAACTATTTTTCGTTAGTGAAACACCCTCTAATATATATTTAACTCAAAAAGTGATTTTGAAGAATATAATTATTCATATGAACTCCAACATCATCATCCTCCATTTCTTTAAAATTTCATCTATTAGAGGTTCTTGTAAAATTATCGGGGTGAGTTGGAAGCAACGGATCGAGAGTGTTGGTTCAGATTGTACACTGGGGTTGGGTGTGGGTGATAAGTAATCACCTCCCGACATGGGTTGAAATATCAGTGGTTGAGGCTGTAAAATTTAAGCAGCTTTAGTTTCGCGGAACCAAGATTTGAAGTTCGAGGTGGCACTCAACATAATCAATACACTATCACTATTTAAAAAAAAAAAAGGGTTCATCCATTAAACCGAGAAAATATAGATGATATGTTTTTATTTGAACAATTTTTTAACTTTTTTTCAAAAAAATGAAAGAATTTACTGATATTTAGTACTCCCTCCATCCTATATTGGCTGCCCCTTTTGAGAAAGTGTGCATTTTGCACCCAAAAAATGATGTGGATGGAGAATTATTTTTAAAAAAAAATTACACCAATTTTTTCTACTTACTGAGATCTTTAAATTGGTGTAAAATTTTTTGAAAAAAGTTAAATTTTAATACATTAAATTTTTGCGTGCAAAATGCACGAAAACCCAAAAAAAGCAAGTAATTTGGGACGGAGAGAGTATTTTAGAGGAGAAGACAAAAAAATTCTTCGAGCAGAAATGCATTAATTTTGAGTTTCGTTTGCCGACCAAACAATCTTTTTTAGAATGGAGGAAAATTTAATATTCAAGAAACACGAGTTCAAAAATTAATTGTACATAATAACCATAAAATACATATATTAGTGGGAGGTTATGACCAGAGGCGGCTCATGCCACACCGCCACCAGGCCGGACCCAAGGGGCGTGCTGTCCCTTAAGGGAAAACATTCATGCTGACCACATCTGAGCCATCCATGCAATCAATGGCTCAGATCAGTTTGGTAATGAACGGTGCGAATCTGTTTGGGTTCGAATAGATCTGGATCGTTGATCGCCGAGCATGAACAACTCAAAAGGGATCAACATGCATGTTGTCCCGGACAACACGCCCCCACTTTCTAGTTCTGCCCTGGCTCGTGGTTTTCTTTTAGGGATGCTGCATTTTTTAGTGTGCTTGGTAAAAGTGGTCGGCTTTGGTGTGGAAGTTCTTTTATTTGCTCTCGTGATGCTTCCGTTATCAGATGTTCTACGGGGTGTTCAGCGACCTCCTTTTCATGTTTTCATTTTCTTTTTTCTTTTTTACGCTGGGGTGATTCTATTCGCAACCTATTTTTTTCTCCATACAATTCAATTGCTACATATAATCCAGATGAGTTGGCAAAATTTCATTTTTGCTAAATACAACCCACAAAAAATTGTTGAACTTCCAAAAATGCCCTTACTATTTGACTAGTTTGGGATATTAACTCCCAAAAAACGTTAATAAATTCAGAAATGTACTCCCGAATGGCATACCAGTTTTTGGATATCAATTGGGAGAAAACTCCTAAAAATTACTTGACTTTTTGGGTCTTAACTATTGAAATAACATGATAAATTCGGGAGTTAGGTACTCCTGAAGAAATCCTAAAATGAGGGGCATGATGGTCTTTTTGCATTAAGAAATTGTCAAAATCATGTTTTATTATTGCCGGGTTTGTATGTATCAAAAACTAGGTTGCGAATTGAATCATCCTTGACATTGTAGCTATTTGGCATCTGGAAGCCAAAACTTATTTTTATACAATGACTTCTCAATTTTTGGGTTTAGAGAAGAGAAATTAAAAAAGACATGAAATGTCCTTTTCAGTTTTCACATTCTCATATTCTCTTCTCATTTTGCCCCATTTATTCAAAGACCCCTTTACCTCCACTTAATTGGGTATATACCAACTTTGCCCATATAAGTTTTCGTTCCCATTTCATACTCGAGCCCAATTATGGGTACACCATTTGGTGTACATCAGAGGTATTGGCTTGTGGGTGGCTCACCTCGGGGTCCGCACAAATGTTTTGAACCGATCAATTATTTTAGAACATTATTTTAGGGGTCTCTTTAAAAAATTAGCTCAGCTAGATATCGGTAAGCGTATAATTCATTCTATTAGTTTTTGTTCCACACAAAGACCCAAAATTGAACATTTGGATCAATCACTTATCGATAGGCTTAATTGTACGGATGGTCCCCAAAGTATTAGCAAAGTGTCACTTTGGTCCCCAATATTCAAATCGTGTCTATTGCTTCCCTAATGTTAACAATTTGTGTTTAGATGGTCCCCTATGGTCCCCCTCAGCAAATGCCGTTTACTTTACCGTCTAAAATAAACCCCTTACTATCAAACCCCTCACTTTTGGACAAAAAAAAAATTAAAATCAAACCACTCACTTTTCCTCTCTTCTCTTCAGCTCATCTACTCCTAGAAAATTCAAGCCATTAACCCCAACTCATCTGCCGCAATCTATCTCCTCGTTGAAATCAGACCCGGCCATTTGCTTTTTTCCCTTTTGTAATTTTCCTGAGAAGCAGAGAGAAAATGGCAAGAGAAGGTGAGAAATTTCTTCTCAAATTTGGGGGATTTTCCTGAGAAACAGAGAGAAAAATTGTGGCTTATTTACCTTTTTGGTCCCCAAAGTATTGATCGCGTCTCAATTTGGTCCTCAAAGTATCAATTGGAAAAATTTAGTCCCCAACGTTTACAATTTGTACCAATCAGGTCCCCAACCCTAACTCCGTTAACCCAATCCGTCAAAATGAGGGGTGACGTCGTCTTTTCGCACAATCTTTTTAAAAAACAATTGTTTTTTTTAACAAAAACTATTATTTTTCAAAAAATATTTTGAAAATAGTTGTTTATTTAAGAAATAGAAAAAATTATTTTAAAAATGGAAATTTTTGGGGAAAAAAAATACATAATGACACAAAAAAAAAAAAGATAAAACATTTTTTTTTTTTTGATCAGATATAATAACTTTCATTCTGTGTGAAGTTAAAGAAACAATAATTTCTTTAAAATCCCCAAACCCATCCCCGCTCCTCCGTAAAAATCCCCAAACCCATCCCACCCGTGCTCATCCTCTTTAAAATCCCCAAACCCAACATCCGTCACTTGCCCGAAGTTGCTGCCGATGTGGGTGACCGCCGACCACACCCACCACTGGCGGCCACCTCCTCCGACAGCGTCCTACGTTGCTTCCCACCATTAGCTTTGCAGCAAAAATGAAAACAAACAGAGAGAGTGGAGGGATCCCCAAAAGGATGCCCAAAGAAGGCGAGGATGCGGGTGATGAGTGGTCTCGGCAGTCCAGGAGGCTTCAGCCTTCTTGTACCTTTCCTAGATTTGTGAATATTTGATTGGGAACATACATAAAAGCTGTCTGGTTTTAGGGTTAGAACGGGTTGTTGTGGGATTGAAGGCATTTTGAATGGATTTGGCTTGAAATTTAGAGGGGATTTGGGGGAGTAGGTTTAGAATTGAAGTGGGTTTGGATTTGAGCGAAGAGAGAGGTGCAAATCGCTAGAAAGAATAGATCAGGGGAAGGAGAAGATCAGCGCCAATGGATGAAGCAGGATGAGCGGCGGCAACGGCTTGGGTTTCCGTCCATGGAGGTGGCGGCTAGAGTTCGACCGAAATTGTCATCACATAGAAACTTTTCTGAGCCTCAATTTATGAGGATAAACTTTGATCTTGGATCTTGGTTATTCATTGTTCAGTAGTTTAGCATTTTCGAGTTTTTTTTTTTTTTATGAGAGCATTTTGCAGTTTATATTTACATAAGAAATAAGTATGACACACGAGCTTGGGATTTCTCCTTCTAGACAGATGTATGATTTTTGTTAGTGGCAAGAATTCTTTAAAATTCAATTTATCCATTCACTTTTCAAAAAAAAAAAATTAAAAATATATTTTTTCAATTTCTTTTTAATAAAACAGTTTTCAAAATATGTTTTTCAAAAAGTAGATTTTTTAAAAAAATAATGATTTTTTAAATAAATTATGCAAAAAGACAACGTTGCCCCTTGTTTTGACGGATTGGGTTAACGGAGTTAGGGTTGGGGACCTGATTGGAACAAATTGTAAACGTTGGGGACTAAATTTTTCCAATTGATACTTTGAGGACCAAATTGAGACGCGATCAATACTTTGTGGACCAAAAAGGTAAATAAGCCGAAAAATTGTCAATTATTTTTGGGCACCACACGGGTCTTGTGGTGGAAATCAGCTTAAAAAGTAGAGGAATTTCTTTTCAAATTTAGGGGATTTTGATAAGGAAAATCTGACACATTGAACCCAAATTTAAACAATCTTTGAGTCAATTCAACATTTTACAGAGAAATCTCGGTGCTTTATTGCGGGAATTTCCTTCGAGAACACAAAAATTTTGTTTAATTTACCTCCAATTTTCATGGACAATTTGGTCCGGTCTCCTTCCCAGACACCCAGTTATGTCTGCATAACAAATCTTAAACAAAAAAACTTCATCTTCCAAATCCACTTCCTCCCCCACTGAAGTTCTTCGAGGCAGCATTCTGCTACATTCTCAAATCCTAAACACCGTAAAAAAAAAAAAAAACCCAAGCATATCAGATCCATTCACAAAACTAGAAACAAAATGGCTGTGTTTGGGTAGATAGTTTAGTTTAGTTTTGATGATGTCAGCATTTGCAATGAGTGGAGAGAGATAGAGAGAGAAATGAGGGAAATGATGATGTCATAAAAACTAAAACTAAAACTAAACAGGGAAACGAACAAGGTCATTGTAATTTACAGGAAATTATCAAAGTACTAGATCAGAACTCGTTAGGAAATTGGAACACAAGCAGTCGTGTGTAATGAAAAACGGGAAAGAAAAACGAGACACAAGATATACGTGGAAAACCTAAACGCGGAGAAAAAAACCACGGGAGCCACACCAGTCCACTATGAAATCGAAAATAAGAGTACGAGTCTTCTCGCAATCTCTCTGAGATTTGCGTTTTCTCTCGTCTCTCTCTGTTTTCTCTCGGAAAACTAATAACCCTAAATTTAACAAACTGCTAAATAAATAGGTCGGGTCCTATGGCCGAAATTACACCCCGAGGTCCAAAAATATCGTTTCCCGTGGGGGCTCCATCCCCCACACCCCCGGTGGGGGCGCTGCCCCCTACACTCTCGGGATAGACCACTACTGAAGGTTGTCTGCACCCCAACAGAACCCCGAGAGAAGGTGGATTATTATTAACGTTTGAAGACTGGCAATTTTGAAGCCCAGCAGATTGAAGCCACAGCCCATTGGTGGATTATTATCAAGTCTCCGGTTAACTCCAAATCACAAGATTTTCTCTCTAGTAAATCCAAGAGATCGTAGATGTAAGGTGTGCTTGGAATATGAGGAAAGCAAGAGAAAATAAAGGAAAGTTAAAAAAAATTCTTCTTGTTGTTTGGTTTGGAGAGAAAGGGAGAAAATAGAAAATCTAAGTTCCAAACACACCGGTAGAGAGACAAGATGAGAAGAAAGGAAAGTGGTGTTTTTTTTTTTATGATCGAAAAAAGAGGGTTTATTTTAGACGGTAAAGCAAATGGCGTGTGGGGAGGCAACCATGTGGAATCCCACACTTTTTTTAAAGTGTGAGAGTCACCGAATTTTCAACTTTTCCGAGCAAATTTCAAAGATTCGAACCGTTCAATGTGCTTTTAAAGTTCCTAGCGAGGAATCATAAAAAAAATGACCGAGAATGGCTTGATCCAAACAGTTTTCAATAAAACTCTACATATTAGGTTTCTATCGAAAACTGCTTGGATCAAACCCTTCTCCATTATTATTATTATTTTTTTAATGATTCCTCGCATTGAGCCTTAAAAACACATTTCTAACACATTGAAGGGTTCGGATTATTGAAAAGTGATCGGGAAAGGTAAGTCTCATACTTTAGCAAAGTGTGGGATCCCTCATAAGAAAGGGACTACATATATTTGGGGGCAGATTCGTGGACACTTATTTTGCACAGTCCTTTTGACAGTCTATCTCAGCCCTTGAAACTAAGGGCTGAGATTACAACTTAAAAAATCTCTCTCTCTCACAAAACCACAAAACAAGAAAAAGTCACAGAAATCGGGAAGTGGAAAGCTACGTGGTGATTTTGCCGCATAAATCTCCATTCTCACCTCCCAACACTACTACAAAAATGGTTAAAGATGACACACCAAAAATTGAAACAATGACAGTGTAACGCCCCCATAATTCGGGTACGTTAATATTAATACATTAATAATAAATAAGGTCTTACAACAATATCCCAAGAGGAATTTACACTGATCTCCCTGCTATTACATTCATTCTCTACGGGTTGACTATGAACTCTCTACTCCATTGCACGATCGTTCATCCCAGCGATATCCTGCACTGCTCTGTAGGCCTTTAAGCCCCAGTACTTCTCCTGTTCATTTCTATAGTCTAGCATAATACGTCAAAGTAATAGAGCAACATCGTGATATTATACCAGGGTTACACAAGTGCAACAACGTGAACAAATTAAAGGCCCAGTAAACTATACTACCCAATCCTTAACTAGCAATTCTAGAACAATATGATCAAAACGAGTAATGTAGACTTGTTAACAGAAAATATCATGAGTGCAATATGTCAGTGTCCATGCAGATCAGAGTAACTCATGTGTAGTAAAACAGTGTCTCATTTCAGTGTCTCGTTTCATCTTTTCACTGTCAGCATTCTTCTTCAAATTTCAATCAAGTCATTATCTCATACCACTCGAAAGTTATTGGGCCGTTTTCGTCTCCTTTCAACTGACGGTCACCAACATTTCCGCTCGAGGTCCCGGTTGTCTTGCATCACCGAACTTAACAGCTTGTTTGCAAGGTCCGTCCACCCTACGACTCACACGACACGGTCTCGGCCGTCTTGCATCACCGAACTTAACAGTCTGTTTGCAAGGTCCGTTCACCGTGTGTTGTGCACGCTTAGCCCAAACCCCCAAGTTCTCCCGCGAAGTCGGGGTGGCGCTTTCGCTGCACTACCGCATCCAATCCATTTCATCCATTTCATTTCATTTTCCAAAACACTTTTCTTTCCATTTCAAAACACATTTTCATTCTCATCTCTATTTCTCATCAACAACTATTCAATCTTTTCTCGTAATTTCGTGTCGATAACTGTAACGTAACGTGATCAATGATGTATGCTCAATCATGCTCAAAACGTTTCCATGCAATATTTCTTGATAAACGTGTCTCATAAAATAATACTTTTCTTACGCGAAAAGTGTCACAGAAAATAATGCCTTTTTAAGACATTAACTTTTCCAAAACAGGCTATATTTCTCAGAAAATCTTTATTGATTATCTAAATGTCATTTCAAGCTTTTAACTTCTACTTTTAAGAAAATTAGTCTTTTCTTTTCTAAAAAAAGTTCATCATTTTTCTTTTCCAAAAAGCAGTCAGGCTTTTAAACCGCGTAACTTTGAAAAGTTGCTTTTCACTCGACATTATGACTACATATTTAGAAATATCCAACTCAACGCGGATACAACATTGACTACACATTTTTATGAAAAGGTTACTTTTTGTCAATCTTTCATTTACCAAAAGCTTTCTAGAACTCTACCATTTTTCTAAGAAAAGTACTAAGTAAACTTTTAAGAAACTTTTTAGTAACAAATCATGTTTACCTAAGAAGTAATTAACTACTAACTATTAAGTAGAAAAAAACTACTTAAAAGTTAGAGTTAGTAACTTACTTCCTGCTATATTTTTTTTTTTATAAACACTTCTAATTTTCCCAAAATAAAACTAAATAATAACTTAAGAGACTTGTTCGTAGTAATTAAACATGCTTAATTTGGTATGATCAACCTACTAATTAAAAGTAGGAAAAACTAATTAAAGATTAGAGTGAATAATCTACTCAATCTTGACTAGTTTTTCAAATAACTTGAATAACCTCTTTAAGAAACTTCCTAGTGGTGGAGGTTTAGTAAGGAGAAGGATGCCTTATGGGTCAAAGTGGTATCAAGGAAGTATGGTCTTGGTAACGACTCACTACTACCAAAAATTCCAGATAGAGGGAAGTCCTCCACTATTTGGAATAATATTTGCTCAGTTGGGGATATGTATGCTGATATGGGGGAATGTGTTGTCCAAGGATTCAAATTCAAAGTCAATTCTGGTAACAAAATTAAATTTTGGAAGGATAAATGGTTTGGCGAGGTAACTCTCAAAGAGGTTTTTCCTGGATTATACAGAAACTCTACTCAAAAGGATGCATTCATATCAGGTATGGTGGGCGAGCAGGGTCATGGTCACTGGGATTTACATTTTAGAAGACCTGTGTTTGAGTGGGAGAGAAACCAACTGGAAGAGTTGTTACAAATTCTGAGCACTGTCCACCTAAACGAATCAAGAGAGGATTGTGTCCAGTGGGCTTGGAGTAAAGATCTAGTTTTTTCTGTTAGTTCTGCCTACTCTAGATGGGAAGATCAGAGGTTCTTGGAGGACAAAAACTTGTTTTCTGTCTGGAGAAACATCTGTCCACCAAAAGTGGAATTATTTGCCTGGCTAGCCTTACAAGGCTGCATAGCATCTAAATCTATTTTGGTGAATAGAGGCATTATCAATGCAACAAATGACATCTGCCCTTTTTGCAATATCTCTGGTGAATCCCCTTCTCACATTCTACTTCTGTGTAATTTCTCCTGGGGAATATGGTCTGCAATCATTAGCTGGTGGAACCTTGTGTGGGTATGTCCTCCCACCTTACCATCATTGTTCCAATTCTGGAATAGTTTGAAATTTCAGAACCTAGAAAGATTCTGCTGGCAATCTTGCTTCTATTCAGTCTTGTGGACACTGTGGCTGTGCAGAAATGAAAAAGTCTTCAGAAACAAAGAGTGGGAAGTTTCAGAGGTGATTGATATAGTCAAAACAAGAATGGCCATCTGGATTAAAGCAAAATTTGACATCAAGGACTACAGGGTGGATGATTTCAAGAGGTGTTTAGAAGGCATAAGGAAAGTGAAAATCTGACCCTATTAGGAGAGTCTGGAGATGCTATATATGTATGTGTTGGGGTATTTGGGTTTCGGGGTGTTTGGGGCGTTTGCTGTATGAGTCTTGTGGGGTTGAGTCTTGGGTTACTCTTGGGTGAATCTGTGGGTGGAGTCTTGTTGGGTCTGTTGAGTCTGGGTTTTGAGTTTCTTTGGGGCTGGGAGTCTTGTTTTGGGGGTGTGTTCTGTTTTGGGCTTGTGGTAGTCTAAGTGCGGAGTCTTTTCTTCTCTCTGATGGGTCTTCCTTGGTTATGGAGTCCTGGTGTTTGTCTCCTTAGTTTGTGTTATTTTGTTTTTGGGACTTTGGGTGTTTGGGGTCTGGGTTTGTCTGAGTCAGTCTTGGTTTGGGGTTTGAGTCTGTCTGAGTCTGTCTTGGTATGAATCCGAATTCCAGTTCCTGCTACTGCTATTTTGGATGCTCAGTATTGCCTTGTCTTGCTGCTGCTCTTGCTGCTACTGTTATGCACTGTCATTTCCATTACTTGCTGTGTGATTACTGCTGTTGGGAACCTTTGGAGTGCTGCTGTTGGACACCTTTTTGTGGTGTTGTGCAAATTTGCTAATGTTACATTTACATATACTGCTAATGCCACCTGCTACTACTAGTAATTGCTACAGCCATTGCACCATTGAGGAGGCTATGCCAGTTGAAGATTATCTCTAGTTGAAAGCTGGATATGTTTGGAGTTTTGGAGGTCATGCTTTGGTCACTGAAGCTGTTTTGTTATTGCTTCCCCTTGGCTCAGTTTCTGCTCAAGGATATGGCAATGATGCTCTCTTAGACTAATATTTTGTTGTGGTTAGACTAATGTTTGTTTTGGCTGGGTACCCCGTGTACCTCTTTTTTCTTTTTCTCCTTCTCTTTTGGCTTTTCATTTAGTTTCTCGCTTGATGTTTTGCCTTCTTATTCCTTGCACATGTGCTTGGATGTTTCTCCTCGATGTACCCTTTGTCGAGTTCAATAAATTCTTGTTGCCGATCAAACAAAAAAAAGAAACTTCCTAGTACGTAGAAACCATGCTTAAACTCGACATCAATAATCTACTTTAAGACTCTTTTTACTAATAAAAACATGCACAATCTTCATAAACAAGCTACTAATTTGAAAGTAGAATAGTTAATTAAAGATAGGTTAGGTAGTCTACCTCAATTTCCGGTGATTGGCCGGAAGCCGAACAAGCTAGGTGGGCCTTTCTGGTGAGCTACGAACACCTTAGACTACTAACTTTCTACTAATCTTTGGATTGGTGAGTGGTTATTTGTGGAGTAGTAGGGTTATTTTTGTTTAGTGGAGGAAGAATTAGAGAGAAAGCACAAAGGATTTGAAAGAGGAAAGTTGCTCTAAGTTGGCATGAATAGTGCATGGCTTAAATAGGCAAAACAAATGAGCTTTCTCCCTCCCACTATATTGGCCGGCCTCCCCCTCCCCATGTGCCAATTAATTTTTGCCTTAAATGGCACATGCCAAGTACCAAAGTGGGAGAACAAAATCCCTATAGGCTAGCTAGGTACTTAGAAATCTTAGGTATTGCACAAGCAAATCCTTGGTAATGAGGTAAGCAATCTAGGGTATTTATGAGAGGAAAATTCTAGGCAATTTCGTAAATGCCGAGTAGTGTATAATTTTGCATGACCACCTTTGTTTTGGGGAGTTTTGGTTACTAAGGCAAGTTAGGGGCCATGTGCCTAAATAGACTGCCTAAGCTAGCCCTAACTAGGTTTATTAATGATGAACATGGGAAAATATTCCTCACAGTAATGAAGAACATGCACCTAATATACTTAGGGCCAAAGTAACTAGGTTTAGGTTCTAGTTACTAGCATGTGCTCTTAATTAAGCACAAGACAAGTTGGCTAAGGGTACATTCTAATCTAGTAAGGATATAGGTTAGGCTTTGACTAGTTTGCTCCACCATAAATGGAAAGACAAACTCTAACCTGAGCGACGGGCTGTTAGGAGATCAAGGATACTGGAACGCCGGTCCGACCTCCACCGCCAGCAACGGTAAAAGCCTGTGGATAAGGATCGGTGTGAAGGTATTACTGGCATCTCATCGCCTGATTCGCTTGTGCTGAAAGTTTCGAACAAGTAGTGGTGAAAAAATCAGAAGTTAGAGAGGCATAGTTTGGGTCTGCAATCAGAATCTAAAAGTTTTTGAGGTTCTTATTCAAAAACTAAAGGTGTACACCAGTATGAGGAGAAATTTGATGAGAGGCAACGGCTTTCAAAAGGATTGGGACTTCACTCAAAGTCAAAGAACTACTCGACCATCCATCTTCTCAAATGACACCCGCAAGATGTTTGACAGAAGGACTAAAAGAGATGAACAGATGAAGCTTGGATCTAGCAGTATTGGTCACAACATCCCGACTGTCTTTGTCGACAATCTGCCATATCAAATCCGAAAGATTTGGGTCTTTAACCTCTTCTCAAGGTATGGTAAAATTAAAGAGATTTTCATCCCCAAAAAAAAGAGCAAAGTCACGAGCCAAAGTTTTGGCTTTGTGAGATACTTCAAATTCGATGATGCTGCCTTAGCCATTGAAAAAGTGAACGAGATGTGGGTCTGGAATCATAGATTAGAGGTCAAATTTGCAAAATTTCTGAGAAAAGAAGACAATATTGGAGTTCAGGGAAACATGCAGAAAAATCTCCATCAATATAGAAATAATAACCCAAACCCCCAAAATGAAAAATGGGGGAAGGTTGTGTGGAAAAGGAAAGGGGTAATGGGTTCTAAGAACCAAAAAAGAGGGACAGAAGTATGGAGGAAAAAAGGGCCAGTAGAATCCAGTGAACAAGGGAGACAGAGAAATGTGAATAATGTGAGTCCCTTGGGAGCTAGCAATTGCAAATATGCAGGAAGCATTAACGTCCAGCCAGAAGGTAATGGATGGTTACTCAAGAGTGCAGTTGCAAAAATCAGAAGATTAGTATCCCCAGAGGACCTGGAGATTGTCTTAAAAAATAATGGGGTTAAAGAGGTTCAAGTCAAAGCCATTGGGGGGAGATTTGTTATAATCACCTTCCAAAATAAGGACTACAGAGATTCAGTCATTGAACAAAGATGGTTATCAAACTGGTTTGAAGAGATCAATCCCTGGAATGGTGAACATACAAGTGAGGAAAGATTTGTATGGCTGTCATGTTTTGGGATGCCTCTCAATGCATGGTCAGTTCAGTCATTCAAAGATATTGCAAGTATATGGGGTCAACTCCTGTTGGTGGATGAAAGCACATTGAAACAAAGCTACCTTGTCAAAGCCAAAATTCTTGTTGCTACTAATCAAATTCAAACAATAGAAGGCTTTGTGGAACTGATAGTGGATAAGGTGAAGTATAATGTGAGAGTTATAGAAGAGGAATCCTTTAGATCGATCGATAGCAATCTCTTTTCTTTAACCTCTGAGTTATCTGTGAATTTGAGTGCTCAGGTAGATGTTGATAATGTGAGAATCCCAATTAATCATATTCAAGCAGATGAAAAGGCTATGGTAGCTGCAAAGAATGGACCTCAAATGGCTGAGGTGGAAAATCAAACTGAGATGGATACAGTAAAAGATGGAATTCAAAATGTCGGGGTGGTAAACCAATTTAATTTGGAGATATGTACTGTGGCAACAAGTCCAACTAATTCAAAAATGGGAAGCGTGCAGATTAATACCAATGAGGAAGCAGTTATGGGAAGTGAGTCTTTGGGAATAGATACTTCAGTAATGGGAAGTGAGAGGTTCTTGGGCGTTTCAAATTCTGACCAATCTCTTATAAATGGGGATGAAGCCTCAACCACCGTAATTATGGAGACAGTATTTACTGAGGAGAATATGGCTACTTGCAAAGAGAATATTGGGGATGAGAATATTGGGGAAGCTGAAGACTCATTAAAGGCAGTAAACTCCAATCATTGTGAACTTGAACCTAACCATGCAAATATCCAGTCTGCAGTGAAATGCTTGCAAGGAAAAAAGAAAAGAAAGAACATAAATGATATCCTAGGTTTTACTAAAGTTGGGGCAGCAAACAACAATACGAAGGTGGGAAGAAAAAAAGATAAATGTGTTGTGTTTAGGTCTGCTGTAGCCTCTGCAGCACTCTCTGCATCAATCTCATCTGAGGGTATAACTAACAGGAACAGAATTCTATTGGATGAAGCACAAGCTATATGGGCCATCAACAAGTTACATGGTATCAATTACAATGGGGATGAACAAGAAGTAATCAGTAAAATTGCAGATTTGGAAGCACAAAACAAGGGGGAGAGGGTGGCTGACTGTCATCTCTAATCATTTCTGTTTTCAACTCAGGCCAGAACTTGCTCATAATCATGAAAATTCTATCTTGGAATGTTAGGGGCTTGAGTAAGCTAGAGAAAAGGGGAAGAATTAAAAAGCTTCTAAGAGACAAAAGGGTGGATATGGTGTTTTTTCAAGAAACAAAGCAAGGAGAAATTTCAGACGAATTTATCAAATCTCTGTGGTGGGATGATCACCCTGAATTTCTGGAGGTTGAAGCAATTGGAACTGCTGGTGGTCTTTTGTGCATTTGGAGGCCACAATCCTTCAATTTGAGGGAAGCATGTGGTAACAGAAACTTCATCTTGTTGAAAGGATGACAGGGATTGGGGCCCCAAACCCTTCAAGTTCTACAACTTCTGGTTTTCTCATCCAAATTGCATTAAGGTTATGAAGATGGCATGGGAAAATTGCCACAATCAGAAGTGGGCTGCTGATACACTAGTAAAGAAACTTAAATGCATGAAGGAGGCTTTAAAGACTTGGAGTAGGGAGGAATTTGGTGGCCTTCAAATGAAACTTGATCAAATAGTAGACCAACTTCACCAATTAGACCTTCAAGCTGAAAATGAGACCATCCAACCTGAAGGGAAAGCTAAGAGGAAAGAACTCAAAGCTGAAATGTGGAAGCTTAGTAGACTGATTGAGAGAATGTGGCTGCAGAAATCCAGAGTTCAGTGGCACGTTAAAGGGGATAGAAACACCAAGTACTTCCATCTCATGGCTAAATCCAGAGAAAACAGGAATTCTATTCCTTCTGTAACAGTAAATGGTCATATCTTTGAGGATCCTCAACTGGTGAAAAATGAAGTTTTTAACCACTTTCAGAATCTATTCTCTGAAGAATGGGAGGTCAGACCCTTCTTTTGTAGAAATAGAGGCAATACCATTGATGAAGTTATGAGTAATGATCTTATTTCAAATTTCACTGAGGAAGAAGTTTGGAATGCAATCAGATGCTGCGATGGTAACAAGGCTCCAGGGCCTGATGGATTTAATCTTGCATGCATCAAAAAGGGTTGGGTTTTCATGAAAGGTGATATCATGAAATTTATGCATGAATTTCATTCAAATGGCAGTCTACCAAATGGTTTTAATACCTCATTCATAACCTTGATTCCAAAATGTGAAAATCCAGTCAAGCTTTCTGATTTCAGACCTATTAGCTTAATAGGTTGCATGTATAAAATTTTATCTAAAGTGCTTGCTACTAGGATCAAACCTTCTCTGAATTCTGTCATTGGTGAAGTTCAGTCTGCATTTATTGGGGGAAGAAACATTCAAGACAGTATTCTAATAGCCAATGAAGTGGTGGATGGATGGAAAAAGAAAAGAATGAAAGGGCTAATATTCAAATTGGATCTAGAAAAAGCTTTTGATAAGCTGAATTGGATCTTTCTGTTCAGAATGTTAAGGATGCTTGGTTATCCTGACAAATGGATTATCTGGATGCATGAGTGTCTGTCCACTGCCTTAGTATCTGTCTTGGTGAATGGTTCGCCAACATTGCAATTCAAGATGAAAAAAGGAATTAGGCGGGGGCGACCCTCTCTCTCCCTTCCTCTTTATCCTAGCTGCTGAAAGTTTGAATTGCATCTTCCAAGAGGCTATATCACGGGCGTATTAAGGGAATGAGAATTTGTGAGGATGGTCCTTTGATAACACATCTACAATTTGCTTGACGACACACTCATTTTTTGTGGTGCTTTGATTCGGAAGAGGTTAAGAATATCAAGTGCTTGCTTAAAGGCTTTGAAGTCATGTCCGGTTTGAAGATTAACTACAAAAAAAGTGTTATATGTGGGGTTGGGTTGGACCGAATCTCATTAAACCCTTTTCGAAATTTTGGGGTGCAAATATCAATCTTTTCCAATCACTTACCTAGGTATGCCCCTAGGTACCAATCCCAAACTTGCATCCACATGGAAGCCTGTCATTAGGAAAATCCAATCAAGACTGCCCTCATGGAAGAAAAAGGTCTTATCTTTTGGTGGTAGACTTACCTTGCTAAAATCAGTTCTTTGTAGCCTCCCAATTTACTACATGTCACTGTTCAGAATTCCTGTGGGAGTTGCAAAAGCAATTGAAAGAATAAAAGCAAACTTCTTATGGGGAGGCTGTGATCTAAAAAGAAAGATTCACATGGTTTCTTGGGACAAGATCAAAGACAACAAGATAAACGGTGGTCTTGGAGTTAGAGGGGTAAAAGAGATGAACGAAGCACTACTTCTAAAATGGTGGTGGAGGTTTGGGAATGATAAGAAATTGATTCTAGTGTGTGGCAGCCTAATATGGAGATAAATAGACAGGTATCAACCATATGGAAAGATATCATTCAAATCAAGAACAAGAGTCCTGTGGTGTATTCCAAATTCAAAGATAATATCAGAATTTCAGTGGGTGATGGGTCTTCAATCCAGTTCTGGACTGATTCTTGGGTTAATGGCAACTCCTTGAATAGTCTATACCCAAGGATCTTCAGTGTCATTATAGGTAAAAATGAAACATTGGCAGTGGTCTTGCAAAGGAAGGAGGAACAATTCAGCTGGTCTTTTCACTTCAGAAGGAGGCTGTTTATTTGGGAAAATGAGGAACTAGATGACTTGTATAGATTGCTTGATGGGCTGAATATCACCATCCAAATGAGGCCAGACCAAATTATCTGGAATGCATGCAATTCTAGGTCCTACTCTGTATCATCAATGTACAATCTCTCCCTTATCCCCGCCTCATACACGACATTAATGTGAGCAAATCATTCAAGTGGATTTGGAACAATGCTTTGCCCCATATAGAGTTCGAGTGTTTTGTCCGTTGGTCACCTTGGGAAACTAAAAACGGGGATTTTCTTCTAAGGATTGGTATTCTAGAAGATCGAACCTAGCCCTCTCAGTAATTCTGTGGTAATTCGGTTGAATCCATTGACCACTCTCTCCTCCTTTGTCCCTTTGCATGGAGGGTGTGGTGTCAAATTATGCGGTGGTGGGGCATGCTTTGGGTAACTCCTAACTCGGTGAAATCTCTTGCCTTTTGGTGGATAAACCTTAAAGCTAAGCCAAGAATCAAAAGATTATGGAACTGCATTCCTTTTGCGATCTTGTGGTCCTTATGGAAAATGAGAAACGAGTTTATTTTTCAGAGAAACCTTTGATGTGGGATGAAGTAGTAGAGTGATCAAATTAAGAGTTGCATTCTGGATTAAATCGAAAGGTGATTATGATGTCTACACAATCAATGATTTCACCAACAATCTTAAAAGCATTCTGGAAGCTGAGGGTTTTGTTCTGGGTTCTGTCATGGGGTAAGCTCTGGGGTGGTTCTTTTGGGTTTTGGGTGGTTTTGGCTTTTCCTTTCTGGGGTTGGGTGGGGTGTCTATCTCATTTGCGATGTTTCCCTCCTGTTGGGGTGTTTTTTTTGTTGGGGTGTCAGTTTTGTTGGGTTTTTTCCTTGTTTGGGGTTCGGGTCTGGTTGGTGTGGTTTTGTCCTGAGTGGGTTGTTTCTCTCTTTGGGTTGTTTGGGTCGTGTTTGAGTCTGGGTCCTGGGTTGTGTTGAGTCTGGTCTGGTCTGCTGTCGTGATTGGATTGCTTGAGCAATTGCTGATCTTACTCTGGGGTTCTAAAGTCATATCTACCTCCCTTTGCGCACTCCTGGATTCATTAGATCGAGGCTGGGTATGATTTGTTGTTGGGTATGATTTGGAAGGCTAGGTTGAAGTCTGTCTTTTGCTGCTGAGGTGCCAATATACTATCGATCACATTAGTGCTGCTTTTGAAGAATCAAGTGCTCTAAAGAGGATATCATTTAGAGGATTGCTTGAGGCATGTGAAGATCATTCCAGCTGGGTTTCATATGAACATTTCATGGTGTATCTCTTGATGTTTATTAATGGGTTTAGAATTTGTAGCAGCAGCTGTTTAGCGATTGGTTTGTTCTTGTTCTTGGGTTGACCTCTGGTTAACCCTTGTTTTCTCCCTGTTGGGTCCGTGATGGCTTAGTGATGCCGATTCCTCGGTTCCCTTTAATTCTTGTAATCCATTTTCTAAGATGAATATAATCTTTTTTGCCGTTCAAAAAAAAAAAAAAAAAAAAAGACAAACTCTAACCTAAATTGATACTAAAACCTAGTATTTTAAGGTTCCCAACTTACACACACAAGCACATGCATGTGCTTACGTCATTAACTCTTGCATGTGCAAGCTTGCATCACCCTCACTCCCTCAACCATCGTCTCTCTCTCTCTATCTATCTCATGACTTCTCTCTCTCTCTCTCTCTCTCTCTCTCTCTCTCTCTCTCTCTCTCTCTCTCTCTCTCTCTCTCTTGACAAAGTTTCCCCAAAGTGGGGAGGGTAGGATAAGTAAATGCTTGGTAGGTTTTGACTAGAAAAAGAAAAGAAGAAGACTTGGTTACTAGTTATTTGGTTAGGAGGCATGTCCCTATTAAGGGCTATCTAAACTTAGGCTTTTGGGTTATTAAGGAAGATGACATGCAAATGTTCCCCTTCATAAATGAGAGCACATGCTTTCTTACTTGGAGGGAAACTAAATCCTCCAAATAGGGTTTTAGGTGCTAGTTATACACAAATGTGCACTAAATTAGGCACAAGACTAATTGGTTAGGGTACAACCTAAATCTAGTAAAATTTTAGGTTGAAGTTGCTAGGAAACCTTAGACTTCACTTTAGGGGATTGCTATGCACATGCATGAAAATGTAGTGCACTTACTTGGTGACTAAGTATGTGGGAAGTTCCCTCCCTCCTTCCTACATGTGTGCAAGCACATGATTAATAATCCTATGAAAATTTAGGGAAAAATCTTAGGAATTTAATGAAAGAAAGTCTAGTAGTAGAAAAATATACTAGCACAAAAATAATTATTGCCTCAAAATAGTTGTTACCTAAAATAACTTTAAGTAATTTAATTAAAGAAAATAATTAAAGTAAAGGAAAATCAATTAAATAAACGAAATTTTTATTTAGCAAAAATTAGGGTCGTTACCGACAATTTTGGTAAATTGTCCTCGAAAATATGAGGGTAGAGTTTTGATGTCAGTCTATCCTAAAAACTGCCATCTTTGCGATATAAGATGACGGTTTAGAATAAAAGTGACATCATTATCTCTTTCTTTAATGTCAGTTTTTGCTAAGAACTGACATTAAAATAAGGCGCTTCCAGAAGCCCATATGGAAAACCTTTTAATGTCAGGTTTCCTTAAAAGCGACATTGAAACTAAGCCCTTTTAATGTCACTTTTGATTACAACTGATATTGAAGTTGATCATAAAAGATGATGGTCAAAAAGTGTCATTAAACGTATAAGATGACAGTTTAAAACCGTCATCTTATATTTTCAATGTCTAATAGTTTCAATCTAAATTTTTTAAATATAGTATAAATATTTTTGTTGGTCTTTGTCAACAACAAGCATGCTAACTCAATTGGTAACATGCGCGTGCGCGAGGAAATCAAAATCTTGAGTTCGAGTCCTGGTGCAAACAAATATTAGCTCACCACACAAGCGCCACAGGGGTGCCACGTGAGCTCCATTGGGTGGTCATGCAAGGGCGGCCACACAAGAGCCACATGTTTAAACTAGAATTGAATTTTTTTTTTAGAATGATAGTTTAAAATTGTCATCGTTGATTGTAAAGATGACAGGTTTACACCGTCACCGTCATCGTTAATGTCTCTTGAACCCTAATTGAATCAATTACCATCTATTTCCTCGTTATCAGAAAGGTATATTCACTCACAAATGAACAGAATTCTTCTGTATATGTCTATCTGGGTTGATGGGTTTGGATTTAGATATGTTCATTTGGGTTTGAATCAATTCCCATCTAATTCACTCCCATTTATGTAGTTTGGATTTAAATACTTATCTGGGTTCATGGGTTTTGAATTTTGAGTTTCTTGAAGGTTTACACGTTCTGATTGAGGAGGATATGGGAATTTTGTTTCTCATTCCAGCTGAGCCATTTTGTTGTCTGGTTGTTCTTCATATGGGTTTGATGTTCTTTAGTTGATAAATTAGAAAACAACAAAGAGAGATTATTCCAGAGAGGAGAGATACCGTCGAAGGAGCATTCGCCGGCCATGGCTACTGCCGGAGTGGGAGGAAAAACAGGGTTGTTTTGTTGTGACTTGTGAGAGATGGGGTAGGGATTTTTTAAGTTTTAATCTCAACCCTTGGTTTCAAAGGCTGAGATGGAGTGTCAAAAAGAGTGTGTAAAATAAGTGTCCATGAATCCTTGATTTGGCTTAAAGTTCGGACATCACCCTTCTCGATTGAATTTTGATGATCTGAATAGTCCAATGTGTTTAGAATGAGTTTTTAAGGGTCTCCGCGAGGAATCATAAAAAAAAATGACCGAAAAGAGCTTGAGCCGATCAGTTTTTTATGTTACTAATTTTAAAGCTTTTCCTTTTTCTTGTCAATACAAACCTTTAGGACTGCAAATTTCTGATGCCATGAGAATTTCTAATGGCCAAAAATAAAATTTCTCTTACACTAAGTTCGTTATATGTTCATAACCTAACATGTATATTTAGAACCAAAATCCATTTTTTAACGAACCCAATGCCTTTTTTTCAATCGAAATCCAAGTACGTATATTTTCAAAGCTAATTAATTTTATTCACTTTTCTTTTATCATGTGTTCTTTTTTTCCTCACTCAGTATGAACTTATACTGTTATGATTTGCCTAATATTCAGAAATAATATGTTTAAATCTGCACATTATAACAATAACATCAAGAACTATAAATTGTATTGAGCATAATTTGTGCTCCTTGTGCGCAACCCTCTTACTAGTGTTTTATAACGATCCAGAGGAAAGCCGAGAGGGAGAACAGAGACGAAGACCAAGACGAAGACCAAGACGAAGGCACTCTACAGGAGAAGAAGCCGATCGTGAACAACTAGCCAATGGCGAACCACCAAGATCGCTTTCCCTCCACGACCCACCACTTAGCCGTGAGGCACTCGACCACGATATAAACGCAACCCCGGAACCGATATTCTTGCAGCCACACTACCAGGGTCTCACACTCAACCACGATATCAACGCAACGCCGGAGCCCATATTCTTGCCACCACACTACCAAGGTCTCGCACTCGACCATGATATCAACGCAATCCCGGAACCGACATTCTTGCCGCCACACTACCAAGGTCTCGCACTCAACCAAGATATAAACGCAACCCCGGAACTACCGATATCCTTGCCGCCACACTACCAAGGTATCTCTCTCTCTCTCTCTCACAATTTGTTGAGATTTGGGATTATTTCGAAAAAAATTAGGGTTTCAATTTCCAAAACCCTAGATTTAGATTCGTTGATCTTGATTTCCAAATATGAAACCCTAATTTGTTCCCAGCAATGAAACCTAATTTGAAAATTCTAATCTTTCATTTTAGGCATTCAGCTGTTCTGGTTCAATTGAGCTAAGCTTGAATGCCATCTGAATGGATAGAGAATGATTTGCACAAAAATACCCTTGTAACGTATCAACTGTCTAAGAAAAGAAATGCAATCAACTACGTGCTGGGAATCGCTGCTTACTTTAACCACACAATCCATGGTTTGGTAAAGTACCAAAACCATGGGAATAGGATAACAGGATCCTTGCCTTCACCCCAAGGTTCTATATTTTTTATTTTTTATTGGCACCTACACCCCAAGTTGGGGAAGGGCCACCTCATTGCAGCCATCGCTGCTCATGATTAGCAGCCAGCGCAAAGAGAGAGACAATAGTTCATGGCTTCATGCCATTGTTTCTTGGATATTTCAACTATGGTTAAGATCAAATATTGACTACTTAACTGAGCATGATATGTCACAATTCGGATGGAGAACCGATGAGGAGTCCAAAATGTTGACAAGAAACTGATGATGGCATGAAGAAAATTAAAGGTGTCAAACATTTCCTGAAGTCATTTAACCCTAGGCCAATAAAGGCATAAATGGAGACAAAGCCATCTTCCAAAATCCACAAAGCATGTAAAAATAAATCTAATGCAAATGCTGCTCAACCCAACACCCCGTTTGGATGCCGGAGATGATTTTGGGTGGATTTGTAATGAGGGTGGATTTGAAGGTGGATTTCTAATGAGGGTGGGCCCACCTCCTAAGAATGGTGGATTTGTAAATGAGGTGTTTGGATGGTATTTTGAGAATGGTGATTTGGAAGGTGGATTTGATAGGATAAGAGGGCAAATGGCTTAAATGACCATATTTTATTATTTGAATAAACAAAATGGATTAATTTCTTAATAATTACAGTAAATACTCTCCATTTGACACCATCTTTGAACTCATCAAGCATGCATACAAGTAGGACTTCCTCTTCCTTCAAAGTCCATAGCCTCTGACTTTGTTTCTCCTTTTCATTGCTTGTGTCCTTGTCCTTACTTTTCTCCTTGCCCCTTGATGGCTTTGATTGCGAAGTTTGTTGAGAATTCATTGGGTATGCTAAAATGATGTTCAATTATTTGTTAAATTTCACATAACACATGTAACAAATATGACATAATGGAATAAGTTCTTCAATAGACAACATAAAATCCACCGAAATTGTCATTACATGAGAAAAGCAAGTAACGGGAACATTGTTTGAAATTGGGAAAGTTGTCTACAAAAATATTACAACAAAGGGAACAAATGCAAAATTAATAACTACTCCCCACTCGGACCGTTAGCTAGCCAATGATTGTACATTTCAGTTGCCAAGTTATCTCACATTTGGGAACATTTGGTGGTAGGCTCGATGGTGTCAATATAGTCATTTGGTGGAACTATATATGCACGTTCTCCTGCTCCGAAGCAGTGTATTCTAGTTCACCCGGATCCACTACCATTTCTCGCTTGATAAGGTTGTGGAGAAAGCAACAGGCAGTGACTATGCGACATTGAGTTCTGATGGGATAGTAAGAGCAAGATCTCAAAATTGCAAATCTCATCTTCAACACCTCGAAGCATCTCTCAACCACATTTTGAGTGCTTCATATTGAAATACTCCTCCCGGCTTTGGGGTTGGTGTCCTTGCCTCCAAATGCTAATGTGGTATCGTTGACCCCTATACGGGGCTAACAATCTCGGCCCATTAGTGTAACCGGCATTGACAAAGTAGTACTGACCTACAAAACGCATTGACTTATATGTGAATACATTCACACAAGTGTGGAACTATGTATTCTAAACCAAAGTTGTTACAATGGCGTACCCTGTGGAATTCTTAACCCATGAGGCCTCACCAACGCATTGCGAAGCATTCTCGAGTCAGTGGCGGATCCTTCCCAACCAGACAACGCATATATGAATCTTAGGTTTCGACTACAAACTCCTACGACATTTGTTGCGTAGTCACCCTTCCTTGACCTATAACGCGTCCGATCTTCGACTGGTGGCATAACAGGTACAAAGGTACCGTCTAATGCCCCTAGGCAATTTTGTTAGAGACAGATTCAAGTTCTCATATGTTTAACATAAGGAAGAAAGTCAAGGAGAAACATTTATATGCAATTTGGTTAGTACTTTTACCTCAAACCACTTCCATCCATGATCCGGCTCACTAGCGGGAACTGGTTGGGGATGATACCAAAAATTATTGTAAAGTCGCAAGACCGCCAACAAAACTACATTGAAATGCCTACTAACTGTTTCCCCGGACCTCACAAACTGGAACGTGGTTGGCCTATTCTTGTTATGGTGCACAAGAATCCACAAGAATATAGCAACTTTCTCCACAACTGTGACGTTCCTAGAGTTTTGTAAAGCCTCTTTCCTCTAGTAAATGGCACAACATCATGAATCTATGTCTATTTACCCTCAATTGGTCGTGGTAATTTTTGTATCACCACGTACTAACCTATTAAGTGCGTCAACTTGGTTTTGGTAAATATTTGGCTTCAAACGAAAGACGGGGCCTTCGTCGAACCCTTTCGGCCATCAAGTTCATAATTAACATTTAGAGCATGAGAGTAGTATTCACTACTCTCATGAAACATAGTATTGCTACCAAAGCCTTACGTTTTGCCTTCTTCCTTTGCTCACGTTTTCTTAGTCTTGCCATTTGTTTATAGCAAAAAACCATCTTTCAAAATTAGAGGGGAAACCCAAATCAATTAAAACTGAAAAATTAGGGCATACTATCTTGTCGATTCAAGCTTGGTAATTAGAGCAAAAACCATGTCGATTGAAGTACGAAATTAAGGCATAAAGAAACCGAATAAACCTAAGAAATTAGGGAAACCTGTGAACCCAACCATACCCAACTCGATTGAAGCTTCATAATTACTGAAAAAATCTTGTCGATGTAAACAACAAATTAGGGCATAAATAAATGGATTGAAACTAACCAATTAGGGCACACTCTAGTTGTAATTAGGGCAAAATGTAAACAATATCAAGTATTACACAAAAATAGCTCACAAATTAGGGCAACAAATCTGAGATCTGGGTTTTCAGACCAATGTCAAAAGCATCTCAGAAGCATCTCCATATAGTAGATCGAAAAAAATTATTGGGTTTCGAATGTACAAGATCCAAAAGCAGATCGAAAATACCTGAGTGAAAGTTGATGTGTGAAGATGAGCGACAATGGAGTCCTGCAATCCAATCGACTTCCTCTCTCTCTCTCTCTCTCTCTCTCTATCTCTCTCTCTCGTTGTTCTCCTCTGTTGGAAACCAAAAAAAAAATGATCGTATAATAGCCTCAAAACCCCCAAATCACCCGGATTTGGAGGGGTAGAAACGATAGAAAATCATAAAATCAAGCAAATCACCCATTCTTAGCTAACGACAGGGTGAGGGCTATCATTGGCCGGCTAACGAAGGAGAAGCTGGATTTCCAGTCCAAACAGTGAATCAAGTCGGGGAACAAAATGGCATCCCAAACGGGGGAGTAGTGTGGGCCCAGGATTACAAATCCGGGTGTTTGGCAAATCTGGGTACCAATTCCGGCTGCCAAACGGGGTGCAACATTGAAAATAAGGATTACAATTGGGTTGTAGTTCATCCTTACGGAATTTAGCTTTCGAACTCTCTTCTATACTAGGACCAGGCAGGGCAAGGGAGGAAGGAGAAACTAAGCTTCAAGATTAATTTGCGTTCAAGACGCGTAAAATGCTTCTGTTACATTGGTGATCATGGACATAAGTTCTAACTTATAAGTTATACTATCCTCATGGGATAGGAGGAGGAAGAACATCATATATAAGAGACGATGGTGACATGAGGAAGAAGAACATCATAAGTTGTAACTTCGGTTATACTACAGATAAGCTTCGTTTGAGGTGTTGAATTCCATTCCACCTTCGGTTCCTCAGCTCTATCTTCACAATTCTCAATTGCCTCGTTTCCATCATCCCACTGTTTTATTTAAGAACTATTCGATACCTATTCTTCTTCTCTATTGTCTCCACTTCATACCTCTTTTATTTCTTCATCTATGCAAAATTTGTGAAGATAGAGGATGCATAGAAGATAGAACAGACTTCGGCGACATAAGACACAATGGTGATGGTAACGAAACATCACCTACATGTTAAAAAATAAACAAAAATTAGTAAACTTTTTAACTCAAAGGTGAACTAGCACCTCCTCGTTTCAGAGATTAATAAAGTTCTTTGCCGTTCAAAAAAAAATGGGTGAACTAGCACACATGCAAAAAAATAGTGACTGAACTAGATACAAAAAAGTGAGCAAAAGATGATGAATATGAAAACTGTGAGCAAAACATGGATTATATAGGAAATTGGTGAGTAGAACATGTTGTATACAATACATTGACCAGAAGATTATGAAAACCTGTCCCTTAAGCAATATAATCATACAGGTGAATACATCCAATTTATGTTCAAAAGGTTAAATCATTGTGGGAAAAAAATGGAGGCCAACAATGTCCAAATGTCCATATCAAGTAAAGATTTTTTAATTTGGGGAATGGGTCAATCTCAACGCCATAATTAGGACCACATTACCAGCTAGTTTTTAAGCCATGTTATGAGCATGGCCCCCATGGGAGATTATATGCAAATGTGTAATACCAATTTAAGCTAGTATCCAGATGAATATCCAGCGAAAATTTGCGGCTTTGTTAGGTGTGGGTTTTGAGGGAAGTTTTTGTGCCACTGCTACTCTCCTATTGCTACCACTTTGTAGTGTTCCCATTTGCTGCTGCTTGATATGTTGCATCTATCTACGAAGTACGGTGGCTGCAAATTTAGGTGCTCTTTTGGTTGTATTAGCCATGACTAGCTATTGTTCACTTTGGTTGTCATCTTGGCAACCATTTTGGGAGTTTATTTAGCATATGATTGTCGTGAAGTAAGGTACCATTTTGAGAGTTTACTCTCACATTGTGATGTTTTTATCAAACTCAGAGATGTATTTATATCTTATTAATAAAATCTATCTTTTTTCGCCGTTCAAAAAAAAAAATAGAGACAGATAGAAAAAAAAATTATTGCGGACCGTGCAGGGTGGGTCTTGAGACCCAAACCGAACAAGGTGTGCGTTTTTTAGCAGGTCGATTTTGAATTTCCTTTTTTTTTTTGCTTAACTACCTATATGGTCCCTATAAAATAGTCACCATTCCTTTTTCGTTATTGTAAAATTTTTTGTTTTAATTTTACCCTTACAATTTGCAACAAACTTCAATATTACCCTTTCTATCCTCAAATGTACGGAAAGCTCATACGTGGCAAACAAGAGTCCATCTGGACCTTTTTTTGACCCATCTGGACAACTCCTCTTCTCATATACGCAAATCAAAGAAGCCGACGAACATGCATCGATCTCTGTCGACTCCGACAACTTCTGCTGCTCATCAAGTAACCTTTGGTTCAGGGAATAACAAAGCTCAAGAGCATGCAAAGTGTTGCACACTTGCACAGCTCAGGAATCCCCTCATAGCTAAACCCAAACCCTTAATCGAAACACTCTCTCAGCTCCTCCAAATCCCCATCAGTTAAACTCTCTGTCCTCGTCAAATCATCGTCTTCTGCTGCCTCTGCGTACCCTTCAAGAAACACCTGGCTCTTGCATTTGTCGTTCTTTGTTTTCTTTTGGGTTCTTGAAAACCAGTTGGTGGGTTTCCTTCCTCTTCCTCCATTGTGTCAAATTGTGAATTTGTGGGTCTCAGACTCTCAGGATCTGAGTTTTCAAGCATTTAGTGCTCACAAAGACTAGATCTTGTTTCAGTTGAGAAGTTCCCCATCTCTCTCTCTTCGCCATTGGTCTGTCTAAACTCGAAGTGATTTCGCCATTAGAGAGACTCCTTTTTAGAGTAAGATTTTAGGCTATTTAATTAACCCTTTTTTTAAGAGGCTAGTTTAATTAAGGTAGTGAATCAATAAATCACTCTCCACCCCTCCAAAAGAAGAAAAAAAAATCAATTATTCTTACAAAAAAAAATCAATTATACTCTGACAATTTGTTTAGAGTTTGGTCCAAGCAGAGTTTTGCTTTGGACTTAAATGAGACTCCTGCTATTGGAAGGTGGGACTGATGATTAATCGAGGGCCACGTAAATTGACCCGGATTGGCCTTACCCAAATATCTCTTCCATGCACCGAAACCATACCAAGACGTATTTAGTCATTACAAATTATTTATTCTGATAACCCCCTTAATTTGTAATGCGGAAGTAAGTTTTAAAATTTTCCAGCTTCTAGGACGAAACGGCTTTGGCAAAAATGTCAGCAAATTGCTCTTTTGTGTTGACAAACTTCAGTTGAATTTCTTCACTTCCGACCAAGTTTCTTATGAAGTGATGGTGAAGTTCAATATGTTTTGTTCTCGCATGATATGCCGGATTTTTCGTCATGGTAATGGCAGACATATTGTCACAGTAGATTAGTGTAGGATTCATTTGTTTTTGTTGCAAATCTCCAAGAATTCTCTGAAGCCAAACAGCTTCACATGTAGCGTCCGTGGCGGTGGCGATGTATTCTGCTTCAGCCGACGAGAGTGCTGTTGTCTTTTACTTTTTGGACGACCAAGAGATAGCTCGATGCAAAACACGTAAACTGATGTACCTTTTCTATCATCAATGGAACCTGCCCAATCACTGTCACTAAATTCGATGAGGTTCTTATCTTGCTCCTCCACATACCTGATGGCAAAAAAATTTGTGCCTTGCAAATACCAAAGTATTCGTTTAGCTGCTGAAAAATGGATTTGGCTGGGTTCCATCATGTATCTGGAAATCATCCTAACTGGGTGTGCAATATCGGGCCTGGTGTTTGGGAGATACATGAGAGAACCAACCAGGCTACGATACAATGTTGGGTTGACTTTTGGAGCTCCATCTTCTAGCTATAACTTTTCATTTTGGCATTTTGCGCCATTGGTGTTGAGACCGCCTTGCACCTTTTCACCAAGTCTTCGGTGTTTTGAGGCTCACAAGAGAAAAAAGCAAAATTACATGCGTCATAAATTTCTCTTAGTTGGCGTACCTTCCTGATTGGTGATTCCGAGTCACTTTCTTCAATTGGACATTGCCGGAAATTTGGTGACTCCGTTGGTGAAACTGGACCGGTAGGAGAACTTGGCTCTCCTTCATCTAGCTCATCTTGGCAGTATAAAACTTTCGGCTTCACGAGAGTTTTTGCTTTCCCACTCCCAAGCTTTCATTCATCAAAGTGCACGTCTCTGGAAGTCACCAACTTGTTGAGTTTTGGATAAAAAAAAAAAAGCCAGTATCCTTTTGATTCATCACTATAGCATGAAAATGTACTTTTTTATTCCCTTTTCATCAAATTCGGCAATGTATCAAAAAAACTTTTAAAAAATTTACCATCAGCTTGCAATCGTGCCAAGCTTCATAAGGATTTCTGTTGATGACTACTTTTGTTGGGGAGCGGTTGAGGATGTAAACTGTCGTGTTCACAGCTTCGGCCCAAAAAGTGTTTGGAAGGTCATTTGCTTTGAGCATGCTCCCAAAAAGTGTTTGGAAGGTCTTTTGCTTTGAGCATGCTCCTTGCCATCTCAACAATTGTGTGATTCTTCCGTTCGGCCACACAATTTTTTTAAGGAGTGTAACAGATTATGAGCAGCCGTTTGATTCTTTCAATGTAGCAGTGGCCTATCAATATTCTTTGGATAAGAATTCTCTTCCATAAGAATTCTTTGATAACTTCATCCCCATCCCCTTCTGTTCCATGAACTGTTCTGAGGACTTTTAGGGGATGATCGCTTTGTCTTTCCACCATCTTCTTGGACTAGATAAATTTGGAAAACGCTTCTGACTTTTGCTCTAGGAAGTATACCCACATCATCCTGCTAAAATCATCAACAAACAAAAGAAAATTTCTTTTGTTTCCAAATGAATAAGTCCTTGTTGGTCCAAAAATATCCGCATGTACCAGTTCAAGTGAAGCTTTTGCTCGCTAGGTGGTTTTTGGAAACGGTAGTTGATGCATTTTTCCATAAATACATCATTCACAAGTTTTGCCATTTTGTTCAATTTTAGGAAGTCCAACCACCATATTCTTTTGTCTCAAAAGCTCTAGTCCTTTGTAGTTAAAATGTCCATGTCTCTAGTGCCAAAGCAAGGAGTCATCTGACTTTTCAATTTTTAGGGCAAAATTCTCATCCAAAGGCATAGTGAGTAAAAAATATTTTGTTATGTGCCATTTTTACATTAGCTACCAACAAATTATCTCTGTCACTTATCTTGCACTCGTCCCCATTGAAGTTTACAGAATAGCCTTTTTGAATTAGTTGCCCAACACACAATAAATTTTAAGTTAAGCCAAGAACATAAAATACATCAGAAATTAACTTTGCGTTACCTCTCTTGGTTTTCACGGCTATCGTTCCTTTGCCTTTTACTGGTTTCTCCTTTTTCTTTTTTTTTTTTTGATTGGCAAAGAAAATTTCATTTCCATAAAGGGCAACTGAAATTAGTACAACAGAAGAGACCTTACATTGAGGTAGTTCCAAAGGGAACAAAACCCTCCTACTCGTAGAAACCTAATCTGCCCCTCACCTCCCATTTTATATAAGAAAAATACAATAAAACTCCTGTTAGCAAGAGACCAACAAGACTCCCCATTGGGTCGAAGCCCAAAGAAAACCAAAGCACAGACAGCTGGCCGAACAAACCCACGTGCCAACCGATTACTGGTTTCTCCTTTTCATCTCCCATTGTGACTTAGGAAGAAAATTGGCTACCATCTGAACAAAGAACTTCGAGTGTCCGGTCTTGTGGTTACTACAACCACTGTCCAAGTACCATATATGATGTGTATCATGGTGCGTGCTCATGCAAGAAAAGAGCACTTGTGGTGAAATCATTTTCCTCCGAAAAAATTGCATTTTTACTTTTTTGCCAAATCATGATGCTAGTTCATTGACATGGATGCACGTACCAACCATTAATTGGCCTTACCCAAATGTGCACGGACATCATACCAAGACTTATTCAGTCATTACAAATTATTTATTCTAATGTTAAGGCCTTAAACTTAATTTGATATATCTCTGTGTTTCTGATAGAGCGGACATACGAAGAAACAGCGGGGATCGAAAGCCAGTCCTTTCCCACTTACGAAGAAACAGCGACGACCGCAAGCAAGTACTTGCCCTTGTACAAGGCCATCCTAAACGGTGACTGGGTAACCACCACCAAATTCTTTATAAAAGAACCCAACGGAATTCGGGACGCCATCACTTTGGAGTACTCAGAAACGGCACTCATGGTTGCCGTCCGATCGTCAGAGCGAGACCACATCGTGACGAATCTAATTGAGGTGATGACAGAGGAGGAGGTAGCGCGGGGAGACATTTACGGCCAAACCGCCCTCGTCAAGGCAGTTCAGAGCGGCAACTATGAGGCGGCCAGGTTGCTGGTGGCCAAAAACCGGGAATTGCCTAGCATTATGGTCGAAGGAATATTTGCTGTGCACTGGGCGGCTATGCTAGGGCATAGGGAGATGGTTGTTTACTTGTTGGAAAATACTACGGTAGGCGATGACCCGAATCCGTTTGAGGGTCCAACGGGTCTTTGTCTCTTGAATTGTCTGGCTTACGGTGGACTCTATGGTAAGGGAAGGTGGGATTTGGGGGCAGTGCTATGTACTAGGTGCATGGCACCGTGTCATACACCCCATCAGACATTGCTTCATAACTTATAACTGCAATATTTGTTTGTAATTAAAAATCGTCGCCTAATAATCGGTTAACATGTGTTTAATTAATTTCTACTTGACTTATTATACAGACATTGCTTCAAACTTCCTTCAACGCTATCCAAAGTTAGCATCCATGGAGCCCTCAACATTAGAGATGATGGTCCACCAGCATTCTTCATTCTATAGTGGGACCCACTTAAACTTAGTTGAGAGCTTAATATATTCATGTACGTACGTATAGTAGTCTCTTTCTTTTTTAAAACCATTCTTGGCAATATTGTAAAATAATTAACAATATTTTGTGATGTTGTGTAGGTATTCCTCTGACATTAGATGGAAATGCAAACATGCATGTAGGAAGGGACGTTGAGAATTCAGTGGAGGGCATCGTTTCTCCTATGGGTTATTGTTAATTAACACTTTTTACTCCTAATCTCATTTCCATTTCCATTTCCATTTCCATTTACAGTGGTAGCATTAATTTAATTAGGAAAGGACATTGAGAAATCCAGAGAGGGCGTCGATCGGTTCTGTTTTGGGTTATTGTTAGAGTTTTTCCCCTAATCTCATCTAACCATTATAGTACGTACTGTGGCTTGTTTCACATTAACCCTTGATTTTTTATCAAATGAGGAAGAGATTTGATAAAATCTCAAGGTTTTTGCATTAAAAAAAGTTGAGATTTTATAAAATCTCTTCCTCATTCGATAAAATTAAAGGTTAATTTTATCAAATCTTAATTTTATCTTGACATATAAAATCGTTTAGGAAACTCACACTGAGATGGCCTTTTCCTAAGGCCTATATAGGAGGCCCCATATTCTGCTAAAATCCATAAAACTTAGCTTAATACCAGAAAAGAATCAAAGCAAAAAATTGTGTTCTTTTATGTGAGTGCTCAATTGGTCCACTATGTTCATGCGAAATTGTGTAACTCATATCGTTAAATGCTGGTAGCTTGATTTTATTTATTTATTTATTTATTTTTAGTAATTGAAAATGAATTTTTTGTTTATAAATTGACAATAAAAGGACTAAAAAAAAAATTTATCACCCAATGCCAACTTATACACATCTCGATTTAACACTGAGAACTCGATTCATGTGCTCACTGACAAGGAGCACATTTAAAGCAGGAACAAAACTCTAAATGAACAATTCCTAAAAAAAGGCTAGCACCTGAAAAGTTTTGAATTTGAAACCATCAGAAGGAGCAAATCCTTAGTCACAGGTCTATTTGGTCCACTAGGTCAACCCTTGGTTAATGGTTAAAAAATTTAGCTAGTATAAAGCTCATATTATACTACTCCCATTTATTAATTATTTAAAGGAAAGAGAAATAATTTTGAATCATACAAATTTAAGATTCACATAGCGAAGCCTTTATATTGAGATCTCGGCCTAGCCTCCATATATAAGGGTTAGGACACCGCTGGACTGCTTTCCTTCCCTGGACAAATTTGATACACTTAATAATGGGTCCCACAGAAATGTGTTGTGAGAGGAGGTTGGAACACCACGTGGTGATGCCCAAGACCGACCACCAAATAATTTTTTCCTTGTGAAGGTATTCAATGTCCCTTCCATCCACTTATATATATCTCTAATTTTCGAAGTTGTATAATGCAGTGAGCCAAAGGTTGAATGCAACGTTTTGGGATGTCGCTGAAAAGCTTGGTATGGATTGATTACACAATTGCACGTCGATCTATTTCTCAGCTAAACCATTAATTGTTCATGTTCATTTAAATTACAGTGCCATTGATTAAGTCCATACGGGAAACCAAACTGATGCACCACCAAGCACTCAAGTTCGTCAAACACCTTTGTGTGGAGGCGGTGAAACCCGAGCACTTCTCAAGAGCGAGTGACGTCTTATCAGACCCGATGATAGACTCGGCAACCGTAGGGACTTGCGAGATCGTGGAGGAAATCCTTGAGTCGTTTCCCAGTGGAATACAACATCGTAATATTAAGGATCAAAACATTTTCCATGCTGCAATAGAGAACCGTCAAGAGAATGTTTTCAACCTCATATACCAGCTGGAAAAGAACCAACGGCGAGTTTTTCTGTCGCAGACCGATGAGTCAGGAAACAACACACTGCACATGGCTGGGAATCTTGGACCTATGCAGCAACTCTCACTCCGAGCAACTGTGGCCTGCCCGGCTCTACAGATGCAACGTGAACTACAATGGTTTAAGGTAATACTTATATATTTACTGTTTAGACCTATTAGAAGAGTACGTATATATGTTCGTACTGTCAAAAGAGTTTGACTAATTTTTATTTCATTTTTTTGAACTTTTTACATGGCAGGCCACATTTTATGAATTGAAACAAGAAGAAAAATTTTGAAAGTAAGAATTTTGATTCAAAACTAAAAAAAAAAAAATTCCCTAAATATAAAGATAAGGTAAGGAATAAGCCAAGCCAATCATTTTTACATTTTTCTTATTCTTTCACTTTTTTTTTTATCGGCCTTATTCTTTCACTTTTTGAAAAACCGTTCTGTAAGTGGTGGCTAGCTCATGCGGTAGAGCTCTTGGATGCCCCACACTGCATCTCGGGATCGAGTCTCATTCCCTACTTCCCCCGTGAAATAGATTAAGAATGACGAATGGCCAAAAAAAAAAAAAAAAAAAAACAATAAGGAAATGTCACTATTTATACTAGTGATAAACACTCAAATCCACAAGCACAACTTCAAATTATCACAAGGAAAGGAATAGAGAAACTCTGAGATATTATTGTTGATTGAATTAATTATACCCTTAGGCTTACATCACTATTTATACTAGTAGGAGTATAAACAATAAGGAAATTAGTTGAAGTGTAGACTAGGCAAAGCAGTACTTGAAAACTAAAACTATAAGAACAAGAAAATCAAATCTTACCAACATTAAATTAGAGACGTACAAATTAAACAAGTACGTAGCACTAAGTAATACTCCCTCCGTCCTTTTTTACTTCGTAAATCCAATTTATTAAATAAACATCATCATTACACCTTTCACATCAACTTTTTCCTCCACTTTACAGTTTTCACATCAATTTTTACCTTTACTTTTCAAAATTATCCTCCACTTTTACCCATTAACTCTTTACCCACTAACTTTTCAAAATGGCAAAATGATAATTGTACAAACTTCTACTCATTAACTTTTCAAACCACACACTTATTCGGGATAGCCCAAAATGAAAATGTCTACACTTAAAAAGGGACGGAGGCAGTATCTTCTAACAATATTATTGCTAAACAAAACTTTCCAAAACAAAATAATGGTCCACTTGCTCCAAGAAATCCTCTGCAACTCATTTTACATCAGTCCCCTCTACTTTAAGAGAACTCGACCTCGAGTTCAAATCTGGATAGAACGTTTTTTCATAAAAGTACAAGAACAAACAACATTAAAAATCTTTCAATTACATAAGCATTGTCAATAATCTTTCAATACCTGTAATCTATCCTCTCTCTACTCAGTAGCTTCAACCCGTTAAGATATCCAATCAAGGAACTCTGTACTTAAACTCTGTAATTATCCATAATTAAGGTTCTCTCTCTCTCTCTCTCTCTCTCTCTCTCTCTCACACACACACACACACACATTTGCTCTCACCCACACTTTACCACTCACAAACATAAGCATATATAGAGACTGTCTTCCACATATAATACTACATCCTACTGGAATGCACCGATAGTTTATCTTGCGAAACCACCAATTCCACTTCCTCTTAATTGTCTTTTCCCCACTCACTCGATGGCACCATAATCTCACATCACGCTACCCCACAGATTAATTAAAGTTGAGTTTCCACTATTACATTTTCTGCATTTTTTATTGGTATTTTCGACAATAGTACTATTTATCAAAAACTACACCTGCTCACCTAAGCTTACAACTCAACAGTAGTAATCTGAACATGGTTCGAATTTTAAGGACTAAAATGAAGTTCACCATTTGTTTAAAAAATTCTTAGTACTCCTTCCCAATTCATCTACTTTTAAATACAGGCCGTAAAAGAATTATTTGTGAACTTTGAAGCTAACCGGAGGAACAATACGCAAAGAACCCCACAAGAGTTATTCACCGATACACACAAGGATCTAGTCGAGAAAGGAGAGAAGTGGATGAAACAGACCGCAAGTTCGTGTACAATCGTGGCGGCTCTGATCGTCACAGTGGTGTTTGCGGCTGCCATCATCGTGCCCGGTGGGAACAATGGCGACAGCGGCCTCCCAATCTTCTTGGAAGACCGAGCCTTTGTCCTATTTGGTGTGTCTGACGCGCTCGCCCTTTTCTCCTCAACAACTTCCTTGTTGATGTTCTTGTCCATCCTCACGTCGCGTTACGGCCCTTACGGGGAACAGGATTTTCTGTATTCTTTACCCGGGAAGTTGATTATTGGGCTATTTACTCTGTTCCTGTCCATTATAGCCATGATGGTTGCATTTGCTGCCACATTAAAAATTGTGTTTGGGCACAGAAGGGCGTGGATTACCATTTCTGGAGTTGCATTATCCTGTGTGCCCGTTGCCCTTTTTGCTTTGCTGCAGTTTCCGCTACTAGTTCGCATGATCAAATCCACTTATTTCCCCCGCATTTTCAGGAAAAGAAGCAAACGCATTTTTTACTAAAAAGGTGACAAAAATTTGGCCATTTATCTTCCAGCTTTCGATTTGTATTAATCTGTTCTAGTCTTCTAGATAAGCTAGAATGGATGTTGTGGGTGTTATATGTTGGAGTTCGGGATGTAGTCTGGAGGTTGGGGATTTGGGAGAGTGTGTGGTTATTTATCCTTTCTTTGTATTTTGTATAAATAATGTATTTGTTTGCTTTGAAAATTCGTAGGACTTCAAAATAAAAAGAGAGAGAAAAAAGTGTGAGAGTGTGGAGGTTTCGTGTGAGAGATTGTAATCTGTGTGAATCGTGGAAGTGATCGATGTTCTGTGAATTTGTATAATCTTGTATTTTGCAATTGATTATTAAAATCTAGTGTGTGTGATAAAAGCCCCTTTCTTTCAGGGAAACGTATACATCATGATCCAATGAGGTTGCCTTCCAGATTGTAAAATCTCACTTTTAAATGCCTGATTATGTGAATTAATAGTATATATGGATGCTAATTTGAGTTTATGGAAATTAGTAATGGGATTATAGTGATCCTAATTATGCGTTGGTCATAATCACATAATCAGCCACCAAATTAAAGTACTTCTCATGTACTTTAATTCGGTGTGAAAAAATCAAAAAATAATACAGGGAATCACTTAATTTTTTGATTTCAAATACTATGATTTTAGCAGCTGTTGAACTCATTTGCTAATATCATTGTTGATTTTAGCAAATGAATTGCTAAATTTTTTTGGAAAACTAAGCCGTAGTACTACTCAATATCTTTCATTTGACGCTTTGTTTGCCATGCAACAGTGGGAAAAAGGGAACTTGGGGGGTGTTGTGCACCCCAATGCACAGCACCGTGCTGTGCAGCTTTATGACGCGGTCGCGCCGGCATCTTTCCGAAGATCGGAAACGTTCACCGCGTAGAGCTCGTCGAGTACTAAAAGTGTGCCAAAAATCAAATCGGTCGAATATCTTTAAGTGCCTCATCGGAACACAAATAACTTAAAAAGTGGTTTTGATCCCGTGTTTGTATCAATTTGTGTTCCATTTCTTTTTAAGTTATTTGTGTTCCGATGAAGCACTTAAAGATATTTGATCGAGTTGATTTTTGGTACACTTGTAGTACTCGACGAACTCTACGTAGTGAACTTCTCCGATCGTCGGAACGAGGTCGAAGCCGCCGTGCCATGGCAGCACAGCACGGTGCTGTGCATCACATGCACATCACCCCCCAAGGTCCGGAAAAAAGATCCATTTATGGTGAATTTTTGGAAGGTCTAACTTGACAAATCGTCCCCAAAGTATTTGGGATATGTCAATTTGATCCCTAATGTGTAAATTTGTCAATTGCGTCCCCATCATTTGCATCATGTATTTAAATTTTAAATGGTCCTTGTGTTTAGGTATTAATAGGGCCTTGGAAGTGGAGGGCAATTTGGAAAGGTTTGGAAAATTCTTCTAGCAAGTTATGGGTTTGAAATACAAATTTGTGTTTTTAATTTTCAATTCTTAGTTAAATGCCCCTCCAACTATCAATTGAACTTCCTTGCCCCTTTAACTATCACTACAACAAATTACACAATTGCCGACTAAAAATCCCGACTAGAAAAATTTAGTCTCCAATTCCTATACAATTGCCGACTAAATTAATTTTGGTTGGCCAATGGTGATTTTAATCCCCAACCAAATTAATTTAGTCCGAAAAAACAAGTTTTTCCCGACCAAAATACGTTTTTGTTGGGAAAAATATGGCGCAAATAACATTTTTTGGGGGGAATTAAATTACCGACAAAAAATTTAGTCGGCAAAAGTATTTTGGGCGAAATTTAAATTTTACAAAAAATTTGGCGGAGGATATTTTTATTTTCCGACTAGAAATTTAGTCGGCAAAAGTTTTTAAATTTACAAAAAAAATTGGTGGAGGATATTTTTATTTTCCGACTAAAACTTAGTTGGCAAACGTTTTTTGTGCGAAATTTAAATTTTACAAAAAATTTGGCGTAGGATTTTTTTATTTTCCGACTAAAACTTAGTCGGCAAAAGTTTTTTGTGCGAAATTTAAATTTTCCAAAAAAATTTGGCGGAGGATATTTTTATTTTCCGACTAAAAATTTAGTCGGCAAAAGTTTTTTGTGCGAAATTTAAATTTTCCAAAAAAATTTGGCGGAGGATATTTTTATTTTCCGACTAAAAATTTAGTCGGCAAAAGTTTTTTGTGCGAAATTTAAATTTTACAAAAAAAATTGGTAGGGATATTTTTATTTCCCAACTAAAAATCTAGTCGGGAATTGTTGGGTGATATTTTCCAACTAATATATTAGTAGGCAAAAGAAAGATGCATTAGCCATAGTTGTTCCGCGCACACGTGATCCAACCAATTGAACCAATTGCCAAATGCAATTTTTTTGTATTTTAGCAATCAAACCGTTGGTTTTGTTATTTTCTGGATGAAAAACCAATCATTTAAATTTTCTTCTCGATCGAGTTTAAAAAGGTCGTCGATCGGGGCGCAATTAATTTTTTTTAAGGTACTTTTCACCCGATTAAATGCCTAACGATACGCGATCTTCTTAACTTCTTGTATAACTGATGGTGTCTGTCATATGTAAAAATTAAATGGTTCCGATCGCAAAAAAAACCCCCTTAGGTGGAGCTTCGTTTGTCCACTATACGATTTTAAGGGCTTGAATGCATTAAATGTGATTCGATCAAGCAGGTGCCGATATCAGATGATATCCATTTCTGGTGACACTGATGAAATTAGCGGGGCGTGTAACATAAACAGTTTAGATCGACTATTGTAAGAATTTACTTGGTGATGCCCTTTAAATTCTATATGTTGAATGTAGTTAATAGCAAACTATGTCTTGCGCTGTAGTCAATTGTACAGTAGCCACACGACCGCGATACAATTAAGATGATCAAAACCGTTGATTATGTTGTTCTTATTGGTTAAATCGTTGTCGTAAAATTTTGGTTGAATCGGGTTTAAAAATGTTATTGATCGGGACGCAATTTCATTAAGTAAATGACTCTTATGTATGATCATGCGACCGTGATACAATTAAGATGATCGAAACCGTTGATATTGTTGTTCTTACTAGCTAAATCATTGCTGTAAAATTTTGGTTGAATTGGATTAAAAAAGGTCATTGATCGAGATGCAGTTTCACTAAGTAAATGAGTTCTTATGTCCGATCAAGTGTGTACAAGACCCAAGTTACTTCTATTCTCGATATGAATTATCTAAATATATAATGTAAAAGATCGATGACTTCAATAGAAAAAAATGGCTGAGGTGGAGTATACATAATAAGAATTCATTGTCTCGGGATGCATTAAAGGCGCATCCCCAACTGGTTTTTAAATATATTTAGTGTTGCATTATTTAAAAAAAAAAAAAAAGCTTTTACCGACTAAAAATTAGTAGGTGAAGTGGCGGAAATTTGCGGGAATTTAAACATTTGGCGAAATTGTTGGCGGGTACGGATAATACCCGACTAGTTATTTGGTAGGCAAAGGGGAGAACCACGTTTCAACTTAACCTAAAGCATATATTTTGGGAGACCCAGAAGGCCAGAACCACTTTTACTTCCCCTTGTCCACCGCCAAATCCAACTGGATTGAGAGATCATCCCCACAACTCCACCCCCAAGTCGGATAATCTATGCTTCTCCGTCCGTCCACTGCTCCCATTCCGATCCAATTTTGCTTCTCCGTCCGTCCATTGCTCCCATTCCGATCACTCTGCGATTGTGTCTGAGTTTCTGGTAATCTCGTCTCTCTGCTGACTGCTCGTGCTCGTCTCTCTCTCTCACAGTCTCACACACACACACACAAACATGCACACACGCACATACATTTACAACGGTGTTTATTTTGTTTTTCCCCTTTTCAACAGATCTCCTATTGCAACTAATTTGGGAAACTCGTGAAGCCCGTTGGTTTTACCCGTTCGAGTCTGCTATCAACCAGTGCAACGCTGTCTCCTAAGGTGATTTTCATTCTCGTTTTCCGTTTGTTTTAACTGAAACACCCATTTCTTCATAAGTCCCACTACAGTATTTTTCTTTTGAGTTAGCTATCTTTTGGTTTGAGAATGGATACACTAAGTACTTTTTTATTTCTCTGAAAATTGCCCTGTTGATCCCAGGGTAAAAAAAACTCGGCTTCGTTTGAGAGTCTTTCCTTGTTTGTGTTATTGTGGAATATGTGTGTTCCTTTTGCTCTCATTTATGCGTTGGAAGTAGTTGTTCAGTACTCCCTCCGCCCTGATTTGTTTGTTCAATGGATCAGATTGTGTAAATTTCCAAATCGATGGATGAAATTTGGTTTCCTTAGTAAGTCAGAAACTTGAGATTGGACAAACAAATCAGGACGGAGGGAGTATTATAATGCATGATATTTTTATCCAAAGACCCTTGCCAGGTTTTGTGACTTGCTATTCCCTGGAATAGGTGTTGGGTATGGTCAGGATTCTATTCACGGGTTCGATGATTTGATATTGCCTTTGTGACCTTTTGCCTTGGGACATGGTATTTTGGTAAAGCAATTCTATATATTCACAAAATTTTAAGGGAAAAATCCTTGTTACCTCCCCATGCTTTGGTCTTAGAGCATTTCACCTGACTAGGAACCTTTATCTAGTAGGAACTTCTCCAAAGCAAAGCAAAGCACATAAAGTAAGACTATGTTTGATGTAATTTAGAAGAACATATTTTATAGTTAATAGGTGATAGTTAATAATCCTTGTTACCTCCCCATGGTTTGGTCTTAGACCCAGATCACATAATACTCCTGCAGGAACTTCTCCAGTACTAGGAACCTTTATCCAGTAGGAACTTTCGGCCCTTGCGCTTAATCCTCGCTCTATGCTCCTGCTTTCAATCCTCGCACTCTCGAATTTTAGTAATATCAAATGTTCTCATGCCCGTGCACCTGCTCCCGCTAATGCATGCCCATTATGCGACTTAGGGTGAGACAGTAGGCTTCCAATTATTCGAAAGTGGGAATGAAATTCTATGGAAATAAACTAATGCTTTTCATTTTTGTATGATTGTGGCCCCCCTTTAGAATTAGAACCCTTGTTTATTTAAAAATTAGTTGGTTCTTTCTTACTTTAAACACTCTAGTATATTTAATTCAGGGACAAGGCAATTTGGGATAAGGTAGATGGTCCCCCTTTAGAATTAGAGCCCCTGTTTATTTATACGAAGTTATATACTATGCAATTCAAGTAAAATATAAAATACAAACCCATGTATCTAGTTTTAAAATAACTGATGAGGGCATTTGTTTAAAATGAAATAGTAGAGTAGTTTAATTATCTGGTTTCCAGGCTAGCTTTTACCATTTGCTAAAAGAATGAATATGTTGTTGGTTAACCACTTGAAAGTCATGGGACTTTGGAAGAAGTGTATATTTTAGTACTATTTAACGAAGTGTATATTAGCTATATATATATTTGAATTGTAGATGAGACTACGGTAGTATAAAAAGTGAAAAAAATGAGTACGATTATTCCTTTACATGGCCACATTTGACTGTATTTGATAATTTCACAGATTGCATAATGGCTCCTGGATCAAAAAAGAGTAGTGCATCCTTGAGTGCTTCATCTCCTCCTTCTAGCCGTACAAGTGTTACAGGTAAATACATCTATTCCTTTGGAAAAAAAATTCTGATGATCATAAGACCTGCTACCTGCTCTTTTTCCTTAATTTCTTGGACCATAATTTAGTTATTGGATACAAGTGCTATGCTTCACTTTGTAGTATTATTTTCTTTTTCTTTTTTTTTTCCTGAAAGGCAAAAGAAAATATTACTAATACATGAGTAATACATGTTGAAAAAACAAATGAAATCCTCCTCCTTAGTAGTCTGCAACAGCAGAAAGAGCCAAAGGTATGAGACATTCAAGTGCATCCCATAGAATGTGACAAGGATCCAACTAATTCTGACCCAAAGTGCAGTCTGAGACTGATCAATGCCAGCACCTGAAATAGTGCCCCAGCTGAGAGTGTCGCTAAGCTTGAATTAGTTGAATTCTTGAATCCATTATACTGAAACTCTAGATGTGGCTGAGCTGGAACAATTCTGTGATTTGTATTACGGGTCAATTGAATAGGTCTGAATTTGTCAAATTACAAGACATAACCCAGAATATTGACAATATTGACACTGAATTTCCTAGTTCTTTATTCTAACTTCCCTTTGAAGCAATCACTTGGATTACAAGAATTTCTGGTCTCTTTTCTAATTTATGAAGTCAATGTTTATATTTGCATGAGTAATCTTAAGTTATGTGAGAGTTATAATTGGGAAACCAAAAGCTTTATTTTCTGAATCTGCAGTTCAGGACCTAGGCGTACTGTTCTGACCATAACTGAAAGAATAACGTGAATTTAACAATGAAACTTAAACCATTGGAAAGTAACCTTCTTCCTCTTCAAATCGATAGGTCATACATAAAAAAACGGACTTCGATTAACCTTAGTAAGGCCGCGCGATTATAATTACACATAACAGTAAAACTGCTGCAGGAACAGATTTTTGGGTCATCTTTAAAGCCAAATCTGTTATCACTCGGACATAAACAGGGTGCGTGGGATGTATCGTTGGAAAGCTCTATGTGTCTAGTTTCTAACAAAGAAAACGGTGCACGATTTCGAGTCTCGAGCTAGGAGTTATGGCCATTTTACCAAAGTCTGTCGGTAAAATCAGATTCTAGTTTCACTAGTTTCCTTTCTCAAGGAATCCATACTTTTACTTCCCCTTCTCTCTCTCTCCCCAAGTTGTCCGGGTAGAATTTTTATGGCCTGTTTGTAACATGTGGAAAATGAGAGAAGATAGAGAAAATAGTTATGAAAGAAAGTGTGAGAAAATTGTGAAGAAAATTTTATTGTTTCGTAATGTATAGAAAAGCTCGAAATCACTTGGCATGCATCATTGACATTCAGGATAAAGAATTCTAGGAAATTTCTTAGATGTGTCACTGTGAAGGGAAAAAGAACTTCGTTTGTGTTTTTCTTCCCCATTCTATTTAGTCTATCATTGTCACTTTAGGATGGAAAACCCCATAAACATGAAACGCTTATCTACCAAGTCAATTAATCGACTATGCGAACCTTGGTTCCACATGGACTTAGTAGGATTTGTATATTGATGGGGGTAAATATCAAGAATAAGTTCCTCGTACTAACCTTACGGCCAACCAAGAACTTTAAGGTTTTCAGTTTGCTAATAGGTGTATGTTATTAGTGTTTGGAGTGTTAACGTATGGTTGCAAGAACAGGGGGCTGCTCTCCTTTGTCAACTCCTTGCTCGAAATATTTATATATCCAATCATCCCCTTTCTTAAACAATGCTTGAAATATTCTTTTTGTAGATTGTGGCAATTGATAAACAAGTAACCGTATGAGATTGGTCTCAATTATCCGAAAAGCCATTGTCGAGCACAAAAATGATAAGACTTCATTCAATCTGCAAGTCTTCCACTTAGTGATAAACTACTAAAGAATGTAGGAGAGGAAGTAGGCGAGGCACACACAAAGGATTGGACATGTTGAATATAAACATGCCATATATTGTGAGTGCCTATTTACCTGTGTAGTCCATAGAACAAAAGTTAAATTTTTACCAAAATTGGAGATATCAATAGAAATATTCTTAACATTGTGAAGATGAAAATGCTAGTCACTAAAATAAGTACTAAAACACAAGGTATCCATCACACCTTTGACATTCTATGTTGTCTTTAATGTGCCTGAATAGAAACCTTTACCAAAACTTGTTTGTTTGCACCAGGTATTGATGGATTATGTATCTGTTTTGATTTGTGTCGGACACGAATGCGTAAGCCTGATAGACGTGGATGAAACCAATGATTGTCATGTTTTGCTATGCTGGAAATGAAACTCACTGTGTTTTAACTTTCTTTCTGAATCATGTTCTGCATATTTTGTTGTTTTGGGTTCTGTTGCAAAAAAAAAAAAAAAAAAAAAAACATAGAGGGGCTTTTGACTTTGCTTTTGTGGATATTGACAAGGGGAACTGCATAAACTACCATGAGAGGCTGATAAAATTGGTGAAGGTTGGGGTTTTACTCGTGTATTTCAAGTTGACAACACCCTTCCTCTGTCTCGTGATTTTGTATAGTTGTAGTGCGCTATGTTGCCTTTTGTTTAAACTTGCAAATTTCTGGATTTGGTTTAGAGGGCATAAACTGTAATTATGCTGGAAACTCTTTTTGGCTTGTACATATGTTCATTTTGAGCAATGGGATACACGTGTTCATAAATACTAACGGTGGATTGTTCTTTTTTTTTTTTACAGATCGACGCTTTAATGGAGTATCCCGCCATTCTACTTTTGGTTATGAACTATGAAGATCAAAGCTGGAATTTGGTTGATGATTCTACATGCTTAGATGTTTTTGGTTATCCTGTTGAACTTGAATTTTTAAGTAATTTGTGGTTTACGGGTTTGGATTTTTTATTTGCCCCTTGTAACGCTTAGACGTGTTGTTATTTTAAGCTTTAGGAACTTGGATACAAGTTGTTTTGTAAGTATTGGACACCTTTATTTATTAAAGTTAGGACTTATTTCTACAAATTTATTTGTTTAGTACTAAATATAGTAGGATGGCAGGAAATCAGATGGGGAAACAAAATTGAGATTTAAACATTTACCATTTGGGTACAAATTGATGCAAACAATTACCAACTAAAGATTTGGTAGGTGAAAGTCCATGCATTTCCCGACCAGATTTTTTGTAGGTGAAGTCCATGCATTCCCCGACTAGATTTTTAGTAGGTGAAAGTCCACGCATTTCCCAACCAGATTTTTAGTAGGGAAAGTCCATGCATTTCCCAACCAGATTTTTAGTAGGGAAAGTGCACGCATTGCCCAACCAGTTTTTAGTAGGTGAAACTCCATGCATTTCCCGACTAAAAAAGAAATACCGACCACATTTTTGGTTGGGAACGGTAGTCGGAAAATGTACGAACTAGGCCGACTAAATTCTTTTTAGTCGGAGAGTACCTTTGCCGACAATCATTATCCGACAAAAATTGCCGACTAAAAAACTGGTCGGGAAAACCTTTTGCCAACTAGAATGGCCACCATCGCCGACCAAACCGTTAGTCGGGATTTGTGAAATTTCTTGTAGTGTATGTAAACGTTAGTCACTTGGTCGAATCCATCCAAATTAACGGAAAAAGTAGGAAAAAACCTTAACCATCTTAATTTGCTACCAACTGAAGGGTAAAATAGACTTTTCCACCCAAACCCACTCAACCATGTATTTGGGGGTAAATCGGCAGCCGTAATTTCTAACCTCTCAACCTACTCAATCAAAGAGAGACAGAGAGACCAAAGGAATCGATCAAAGAGAGAAATCAATATGAAACGATCGGAATCAAAATGTAAGAAACCAAAAAGCGACTAGATTGGCGACTTTGGATTGTGGGGAGATGGCATGGATTTTGAGAGCTCCAAAGGAATCCAAACCGAAATGTAAGTTTTTTGTATTGAGTTTGACACTACCGAAATGGTAGAAAATCGAGATTATCCACTTTGTATATAATAATAGTTCTCTTTACTGATTAAAAAATGATCGATGTGGGTTTGTTGCTCTTTGTTTGTGAATCGGTGCTCCGTGGACAAGGACGGAAAACAAAAAGAACGATTTTTTTTTTATTAAAAATGTGCTTCAGGTCGTATAATTTTTTGGTGCAACTGTTATGGCTACATTTTGTTTCCTACTGTTAATGTTTGATGTTCATGCCTTGTTTGGATGATCAATAAAAATGAGGAGGATAGAGAAGGCTAAGAGTAAGTAGATCAGATAGAAGTAGTGTACTTTATTAGGATCAAGTTTGAATATTAGAAGAAGTCAGGTAATTTTTATTTTTATTTTTTTGAAAACCGAGGAACAGCCTTACAATAGGCCACTAATTGGACCCACTGCAAGATTCAAACCTCGGAGGGAGCTGGCGCAACCCACACCAATCACGACCCCCCGCTTAGCACAGGTACTCACCCTGTGGGGAATCGAACATCTGACCAAAGGGACCACCCCTAAAGTCAGGCACTCGCCCTAACCACTGGGGCAACCCTTAGGTGTGTCAAGTAATTTATCAAAGACAAGGAGAGGAAATAGAACCCCCAACCGAATCAAATGTATGGAGAGAGAGAGAGAGTGGGGACTGATTTTTGGGGAAGAAGATGAGATTACAAACATAAAAACATGTTGAGTGCTGCTGAAGCCATTTGTCTATGCATGTCGAGTGGAAGGAGTGGCTGCAGTAAGGAAGGATACGCAGTATGTCATCCTTGTGATATTCAGAAAGGCAAACAGTGCACCTGAGGGAAAAAAGATCAATTACCACATTTCGTTAGGATTGCAGATAGAGCAATAGAAGACAGATTGGTAACAGTTGATGAGAAAATCATGTCCTACAATCAAAGCATTGCAACAAAACTGCAAAGCCGGTCAATGTTGAAAACCATGATCACGGATCTGTGGAGGGATTTATCATTTCCGGACAGAAAGAAAAAGATAATTAAGATAATGAAGTGAAAAACATGATTGTATATCTTTTATTTCCTTATTGTTTCCTTTTCTCCCGGTACATTCTTCCACAAATGCCATAACCCAAACACGATCATCCTAATATGAAATAGTAATTGTTAAAACAAATGGCAGCAAAATTACAGAAAAATTGATGTGAAATGGTTGATGGTGAATTCAGTGATGAACAGTTCAAACTGTGCAATGCTAGGACCCTGGAACACTGGAGGGGAACTTCGTTTCGTACAATTGGTCTATAACATAGGGGCAGTTGTGCACCAAATCGCATAATCCGCAAGCACTTGATCAGCTCCCTAGATCACCTTTTCCCATCACAAAAAGTCTGGGGAACGCTCTGGACACACCTGTACTATCAGCACTGAAAGCTTTCTAACAATCTTTGAACATGGAACCTCTAGCTTAGAACTACAACTCAACAACCATTAGACCAGGGTGTTTTTTATCTGATAACATAGTGGTTAAGGATCACATACAAATTCTCTGGTTATCGTATGGCTAGACGGACTAAACAGGTCCATTTGTATTATTGACTTAAGACCCAAATAACCATCCTGCTGCATACAATCATAATCGGATATAACTATCATGTTAGACCCACTGAAGAGAGGATTAAACAAATTATATGGCCATGGCAGAGAGGCCCAATTTGGAAGAAATGGAAGAAGAACATGAGGTCCTGCTCAATTTGTGTGTTTCCAACAGTAACGTACTAGCCTATTTTGCGATACAAACGGAAAATGAAAGTAAATGAAAAAAAAGAAAGACATTAAACAGGTGGGTAGGAGCTAGGCTGGTGTAAATGAAAAAAAAGAAAGACATTAATTGATAAGTGTAAATGACAAAAAAATGGTGATTTTAAGTGAAAGAAATAAGGATATGGTTGGTATTATAATTTGTCATCAATACATCCAAAGGATAAAATTGTAATTTTAAGTAAAAAGAGAGAAATGGAGATGGGTCTCCATTTGGTGGGAGATTCTCCAAATATGGAGGATGGGAGTTGGGTCTCCAAAATGGAGACCCCAAATGGAGATGGGTTGGAGGGCATGGATTCTCCAAAAGGAAAATTTGGTTCTCCAAAATGGAGATTTGGAGATGGGTTGGAGACAATGTTTTAAAACCCGGACCGGTGAGCGAACCGGAAAAGGTACCGGGTGGATGGGTCACCGGTTGAACCGCGGTCGAACCGCTATTGAACCGTGATGTCATAATTATAATAAAATATTATATCAATATTACAATAGTAACAAAAATTAGAATATATAAACATATAAGTACAAAAGAAATTGTAAAATACGTAGACCCCTCATTGTTTGAAGTGAGAGGATGAATTTCATCTCTTCCCAGCAAAAACAAAGGAAGAAGGGATTTTGCACTTATAACAAGTTTGTCCCACATCGGTGGGAAAACAATTGGGAAGTATTCCTAGCATTTATAAATGCACAATACCACCTTCAGCCTTGTTGAAAGGCTGTATACTTGCCTTTGGTGCGTGGGACCGTCCCACGTGCCTCCAGATTGAACGCATTTTGAGCCATAGGCGAGAACAAAAGATGAGTTTCAGTTTAAATTTTCGGTCACCGGTTCAGACAACCCGTGAACGGTTTCTACGGTCCACCGGTTCAACCGCTTTCTTTGAACGATTTTTCATAATTAGGCCGGTTTTCAAAAGATAGCGGTTTTTTGGTTAGCCCGGACCGGAACATGGGCCGGTTGACGAGTCAACCGGTCGAACCGGCCGGTCCGGTCCGGGTTTTAAAACATTGGTTGGAGATGCTCTAAGGCAATCTTTAATCCCAAGTGATGGTTGTGACAACAATCATATATAGCCAAGAAGTTCATTGCTCGATCCCCTTCCAGCAGCATTTGTTAAACATCACATAGCATTTACTTCAACTAAAATTAAATCTACGATATTCTATTAAACTGCTAATTTTCTGAGGCATGTTGCGTACCCAACAGGCCTACAGCAATCAACTGATATGAAGCACTGTCCATATGTAGCTTACACAACAGCACTTTGTATAACCCTATCTACCAGAACGGCAGGTCAAGAATTAATATTCAGTAATCAAAAGGTTAAACTAGCTTGCCTGGTTTGCCCTCAACATTATAGCCACTGGTAAATGACCGCAATGAATAGCGAGACTCAGATGCCCAGAAAATTCCCCAGACTGATACATAATAATACATTTCAGCAATGTAGTTCCTTTTCCTAGAATCCAAGGTAAAAAAAAAAATCTGGGAATCTACGGAAAAAAACATTCTGGAAGGTAACTTTTCTTTTGCTGAAATAATGATTCACTACGAACAAGCATTATGGTTTTTATGGTTAAAAACAAAGCTTGGACAAGATGATAAGTAGTTGCCCTCTCCACAAAAAGTAGGGGTAAGACTGCAAACACACTACCTTACCCTATTGCAAGCGGGAGCCCTGGGCATTGAGCTTAACTGTTTTCTCTCTCTTGTTTGGGAAAATGCATATTTTCAAATTGTAAACAGTTGAAGCCAATCTACTGTAGATTTGATGTTTTTAAAAGGCAAAGGCAAGTACATTATTTTGTGTTATGCAATATTCTTGCAACAATTCCACAGTACCAGTAAACACAATAGTATTGAATTGGTCCTTAGCATCCACTGTAAACACCTCTCACCTCACCCTCAAATTATTCTTTCCCTCCGACTCAATAACCAACAAAATAGTGGAGCCACATCCTATTCATGTTTAACAGGTTCATGGTTGTCTCTGTCTACAGTCCACTATGTAGGAAAACAGTACCGGAAAAACAATAATCAACAATTTTATTTCTGGAAATTGAGAACACGAAATTACATAATACCGAAATTGAAAAACGAATCTGGAAAGGAACGAAGTTACCAAGCCGGGGCCCGTGTTTCACACAGTTTCCTTAAAGCAAATTCACCGCCCCACTTAGGGTGTTTGGGGTTTTGATCGGCGTCTGCCTCCCAGGATACAGCGGCTAAAATGACCAACGGTAACACCTACCGGATCACCCTGTCGAACAAACAAGTGTCTGTTCTCTCTCCCACAAATATATTTTGTGTAGCTATGGTGTGAATCGGTGTGGTTCTTTCCGTTTATCAAAACCAAAGGACAATGAACCAATTTATAACAATTCATAGGGACGTTGGACATTAAAACCATTAAGTAGCAATTGCTACCTAGCACATGTAGTGTATCAATTTTTCCCAAAAGAAAAAACCGAAACATTACTATTCCAATTGATCATGGAAACCGTGGGAAATCAATTGCTCAATTGATAGCCAATAAGTAGCAAAATGCATGTAACTTATGAAGTTACAAATTGCCTTGGACATTTAAAAAGAAATTAACTGCCCATATGTTGGACATGATCCAACGGGTCAGCGCCCCAGTCCCCCAAATTCAATATCGAACTTACCCGAGCTAGACACAGACCACAGACCTCGGACCACAGGCCGCGGGCCCACGAATCCTGAGTCCCGGCCCCGGTCTCGTTCAGGTGTTCAGTGACGGCGAGCGCGCACGCGTCCCTTTGGTTTTTTCCGATTCCCACAATGAGACAATTCTCATTCATCTTAAAAATGAATTTTGCTCATATTTAGGCTCACCTAAATGTTGAACAAATCTTTCATTTTTCCAACAATCCCCCACATGAATGAAATTGGTAAATACTGACACAAATAATAATAATAATAATAATAAATAAATAAATAAAAGACTCGGAGAGAGTACAACGGATCAATCCCGCATAGGATAGGTAGCTTTTGGCATTAAACCTTCCCTTGTGAAGACCTATCGGATTTACTGGCTGACCAGTGTGCGGTCCCGCTTTGAACTGTTCTGCCGTTTGTGTAAACCGAGACAATAGGAATCACACGGAACATCACCTGACACAGTTCTGTTCTCACTGTTGTGTTCGTTTTGGCCGTGAACACTCTTCCTGGTTCTGCAAGTATTTTCTCGAGAATGTTGCCAAAATTCTCAAAGAAGCGGCCCTCACTTCATACTGACATAGGTGACCTTCTTATAAAGGGTATCCTGTTATACCCCGCTCGGGCTTCCCGACACATAAGAGTCATTAAAAGCAATGCTTAACCTAAAATCCTTTACAGGTATCACTGTTCCACACCATAGGAATGGGCAGGAGATTTAGTCTCCTCAGTGATCGTTCTCGGCTACTCGCAAAAGATAGTCTCATTGAACCTAGATCTTGGGATCTCCAGTCAGCTAGGTTGGCTACCCCCACGGTAACTATGAGCGTAATGGCGTTAACCCCATTCCCTTCGATGTTTTCATCAACTAGCTCTCTCTTTTAACCTTTCGGTTAGTGGCCACAATGTTGTCATTTGACTTCACACAGTCAACAATGACAGTCCTCACTTGAGAGCAGTTTTCTGAAGCATGTCTGCCTTAGAAAAATCCAAGAGACAGCTACACCACCAAGTTTGAAGACATATCCAATCTTGGATTTCTAGTCTCTCATAACTGATATACAATTAATTCATATCACAGTAGATCTCTTGTACTGTTGAATATCTGGTAAAGTGCATTCTCAAATTACAAATACATCTTTAGTACTCGTGTATTTACTCAGTCTGTAAACTGAATAGGCTACGTTTGGCCTTATACACTTCATTTAGTACGTCAGACTCCCAATTATCCGAGAACACACTAATTACACCTTCCCCCACATTCTAGGATAAGTGAAAATTCACAATTCCACAATACCACAATAGTATGCATCAAAACCCCATATGCAACACTTGCGTGCATAACCAATGAGCACACTTAGGAGTAAGCAAAACCACTTTCGCAAGACACCCCCACATTCGAAGGTAGTCATACTCTCATAGTCATACTTACTGACTGTGGTAAGTAAGGTGAAGTGTCTTATTCACCATCTCGTCACTTCTCAACACTTTTATCTTTGCGTTGAGTTGATTTCTCAGTTTTATTCTTTATAAAGAATAAATTTGTCCACTGCTTCATTCAACTAATTGACAACAAGCCGTAGACATTTGATCCCTCACAAAGAGAATCACTTGTCTATCCTGCTCATTTCCTAATGAGAGGTACAAGTTCCCCTAGGAACCACTATTGGCGCAACCAGCTGTGGTCACACCGGCCACTTGGGACAATACTCGCAACCAGCTGTGGTCACACCACTTGGGACAATACTCGCAGGTATTCCCATTATGAGACTCATTTCTGAAATCCATCAACACATATGCATGTATTGTACCCACAGGTTTTCCCATTATGAGACTCATTTCTGATATCCATCAACACATGCATGTAATGTAGAAGGAAGCCAAATATACAAATTTAAACTGTACCAAAAAAAAATAATAATAATAAAATAAACATGTTCTCCACAATTCTGTCGATTAAGATCAAACCAAGTTAGTGATTTCAGATAAGATAAGCAACCGGAAAAATAACCATACAACATAATCTATATCCCCAGAATTTCAAAGACCAAAATGGTACTAAAACTGTTTTATAAACTGTTTTCCAAAATTGAATTTGCTTTAAGATTGTAGGAAAACAGTACCGGAAAAACAATAATCAACAATTTTATTTCTGGAAATTGAGAACACGAAATTACATAATACCGAAATTGAAAAACGAATCTGGAAAGGAACGAAGTTACCAAGCCGGGGCCCGTGTTTCACACGGTTTCCTTAAAGCAAATTCACCGCCCCACTTAGGGTGTTTGGGGTTTTGATCGGCGTCTGCCTCCCAGGATACAGCGGCTAAAATGACCAACGGTAACACCTACCGGATCACCCTGTCGAACAAACAAGTGTCTGTTCTCTCTCCCACAAATATATTTTGTGTAGCTATGGTGTGAATCGGTGTGGTTCTTTCCGTTTATCAAAACCAAAGGACAATGAACCAATTTATAACAATTCATAGGGACGTTGGACATTAAAACCATTAAGTAGCAATTGCTACCTAGTGATGAAAAGATAAACTTGAGCAAGTGAACCAAGTGGGTTCTCAGCAGCCCAAAATTAAAACGTGGAGTACTGTTCAAAAATCAGGCGGATGACTTTTTGAACTTGCGTGATTGTTTTTGTGATTTGATAATAAATGAGAGTTTATCTCATTTTGTTTTTTCTATCTTGTATTGCCTATAAAAAGGCTTGTTATCAGATTGTAAAAGTATGCAAATACGAGTGATCAAGTGTGTGAGAAAAGTGTGCAATTTCTCAGAGTGTTTATGAAATTCAAAGTTTGAGAGAATTTGTTTGATACTCCTCTGTTTGCATCAGTGGTATCAGAGCTCAGGCTCATCCCAAAAATTCTCTCAGAAAAATAAATACATTTGGCGTGCTACTGTTATTTTCATTCAAATTAGCTCCCTCAAAATAAAATTTTTTAGTGCCGATTTTGTCTCAGCCGGAAATGATAATCCGGTGACGAAATTGAATAGTCTCGGTTTCTTTCGAAACCCAGAAGTTGAAGAGTGACGAACTACTCTCACCTTGCACCGACGGCTATTTCTTCCTCATCTCCGACGAGTTGCCAGAAAAAAGATAAAAATTGAAGCTGACTCCCATAGGTGTCTCACTTGCTGCCAACTCCAGTTTGAAATCTCAGTGGTTATTCGAAGAAGAAAGAGGTTACTTATCTTCAGATCTATTGTCGGAGTCAAAGAGAAGTTTCTCTTCTTTTTCAATTCTCAACCTTTAATAAGGCTGTAAGTGTTCTTGGTTTCACCAAAAAAAAAAAAAGGATTTGTTCGAGAGAAATCAATTCACCACTTGATTTTGGTGATGTCAAAATTAAATTGTTGTCTGATCAATTCCAGAAGGTGGTTGTAGATCCATTTGGCATTAATAACTCCACTTGGGTTTCTTCCACGCCAGACACCAATAGTTGTACGTGGAAGATACTTGATCCATCAAGGTTTAATTGCAGTCCACGTCCCTGCACTCTTCAAGTGCTTGAGTCAAAGCCCAGAAGATTCAAAGTTTTCACTTTTACCCCCATCAAACGAGATTCCGTTCATTTCCAGATTCAATGTCCAACGGAACATCTCCAACGCTTATTCCAAAGCTCACCAAGGACAATTATGATAATTGGTCCATCCAAATGACAGCACTATTGGGTGCTCAAGAAGTCATGGAGATAGTCGAAAACGGCTATGAGGAACCTGCCTCAAAAGAAGCAGAAGCAGCTTTGAAAGAGGAACAGAAAACCACGCTCCGTGCCGAGCGAAAGAAGGATTGCAAAGCCAGGTCCATCATCTACCAAGGACTTGATGAGATGACGTTCGAGATCATCGTTTTCGCTACATCTTCCAAAGAAATTTGGGAGACGCTGCAGAAAACATACAAAGGTGCCGACAAAGTAAAGAGGATTCGCCTTCAATCTCTACGAGGTGAATTCGAGTCTTTACGGATGAAACCCTCAGAATCTATTTCTGAGTATTATGGTCGAATCATGACAGTTGCAAACCAGATGAGAAGAAACGAAGAAGCTCTCACAGATACGAGAGTAATAGAGAAGATTCTCCGATCGTTGGATCCGAGATTCAACTTCATTGTTGTTACGCTGGAAGAACTTAAAGATGTAACAACCATGTCTATCGAAGAACTTGTGGGGTCGCTGCAAGCCCACGAACAGAAGTTGCACAGAGATGATGATAGAGCCATGGATCAGGCTCTACAGACGAAGTTGTCCCTCAACGAAGACAGGCACGAGCAAGGGGGACATCTCAGAGAGGACGAGGCTATGGTTCTCATGGAAGAGGCTCTGGAAGTTCAAATTCCAGAGGTAAAGGCGGCAAAGGATTTTCCAAAGGAGGAAATCAAAACTATGCTCCAAAAGGAGGTGGTCGTGGACAGCAAAGCAGTAGAGGCGGAGGACAAGGAAAAAGAGGTGGTTACAACAACCGACCGAACATTGACAAAAGCAACGTTCAATGTTACAACTGCCAGAAGTATGGTCACTACATGAAAGAATGTAGAGGAAGGCCAGCTTCAAATCAATTTGGCGAAACAGCCAACTATGCAGACAAGGAGCCAGCAGGAGGAGATTCAATGAGTCTCATGGCTCACAATTCCACCGAGCAGGATCAAGGTACATGGTTTCTTGATTCCAGAGCCAGTAATCATATGACTGGCTCAAGGCAGTTATTTACTGAACTTGATGAAAAGGTTCAGGGAGATATATATTTTGGCGACCTCTCCAAAGTCCCAGTTCAAGGGAGAGGAAATATTGTGATCAAACGGAAGAATGGAGATCATGCATTTATCTCCAATGTCTACTATGTTCCAGACATGAAGACTAATATACTTAGTCTTGGACAACTCCTGGAGAAAGGCTATCAAATTAGCTTGAAGGATATGCAGCTGACGATCACAGATGCTCGAGGGAAGTTAGTTACTCGAGTAAAGATGGCGAAGAACAGGATGTTTCCGCTAACTGTTCTTCATGACACGCCAAAGTGCCTCAATGCCATTATCAACGACAAAGACTGGACATGGCATCTCAGATATGGACATCTCAACTTTGAAAGCTTGAAGATGTTGGCAAATAAGAAGATGGTCAAAGGCTTACCTCATATCCAACATCCAAATGAGGTATGCGAAAATTGTGTTCTTGGCAAACAACACCGCAACAATTTTGGGAAGCAAGTTGATTGGAGAGCAAGCATGCCGCTCGAGCTAGTACACACAGATGTGTGTGGTCCGTTGAAGCCAATCTCAAACGGACAGAACAGATACTTCCTCACGTTCACCGACGACTACAGCAGGAAGACGTGGGTATACTTTCTCAAACGGAAGTCAGAAGTATTCGAGAAGTTCAGGAACTTCAAAGCTCTTGTGGAAAAAGAAAGCGGCTACTACATCAAAATGTTGCGATCAGACCAAGGTGGAGAATACACTGGAGATCAGTTCGATGGATTCCTTAGGCAGCAAGGAATCAGACACCAGTGTACACCAGCCTATACTCCTCAGCTAAATGGTGTATCTGAAAGGAAGAATCGCACCATCCTCAACATGGCAAGGAGCATGCTGAAGGATAAAGATCTGCCCAAGAGATTTTGGGCTGAAGCAGTTCAATGTGCAGTCTATCTACTCAACAGATGTCCTACGAGGAGTCTGAAGTCAAAGACACCACAAGAAGCATGGACCACTTACAAGCCAGGTGTGGCTCATCTCAGAGTGTTCGGTTGTATTGCCTACGCAAAAGTTCCAGAGGCAAACAGAACCAAACTTGAAGACAAAGGAGTGAAGTGTATCCTTATTGGATACGGTGACTGGACGATGGGATACAAGCTATACAATCCCGTCACTCAGAAGGTGATATACAGCAGAGATGTCATTTTCATGGAAAATGAATCCTGGAGCTGGGATCAGACAGAAGCTACCAGGAATATGGAGCTGACTATTGAAGATGAAGAACAGGTACTAACCAGGGAGGTACCTAGAAGATCAGAAGACCAGTCATCACCGTCTCGCGGTTTCCCTTCATCACAAAGAGGTGAACCATCCTCACCAGCTACAGAAGAATTTTCAGACATGAGGCCTAGAGGAACACGAAGCCTTGATGATCTGTATCATAATACAGATCCACTGAATGCAGACTTCACCATGTTCTGTCTGCAAATGACTTGTGATCCAGTTAGCTTCGATGAGGCTAACCTAGAAGACAAATGGAGGAAGGCTATGGATGAAGAGATTCAATCCATAGAGAAGAACAAAACCTGGGAGCTGACCAATCTTCCAGAAGGCTATAAGACCATTGGTGTGAAATGGGTCTACAAGGCAAAGAAGAATGCTCAAGGAGAAGTTCAGAGGTACAAGGCCAGACTCGTAGCTAAAGGCTACAAACAGAGGGAAGGCATAGACTATGGCGAAGTCTTTGCCCCTGTTGCCAGGATGGAGACAATCAGGATGATGATCTTATTAGCTGCTCAGCACAAATGGAAGATCTACCAATTAGATGTCAAGACTGCTTTTCTCAATGGATTTCTGGAGGAGGAAATCTATGTGGAGCAGCCACCTGGATATGTGAAGGAAGGACATTATGACAAAGTGTACAAGTTGAAGAAGGCGTTGTATGGATTGAAACAAGCGCCACGTGCATGGAATACAAGGATCGATTCATACTTCCAGAAGAATGGATTCGAGAAGTGTCCTTACGAGCATGCACTCTATATGAAGAAGGAAGCTGATGGAAACCAGTTGTATGTATGCCTGTATGTTGATGACTTGATTTTCACAGGCAACAATCCAGCTATGTTTGACTCTTTCAAACAGAGTATGGTCCGAGAGTTCGAGATGACAGATATCGGACTGATGGCACACTTCCTTGGAATCGAAGTGATGCAGGGAGATGACGGCATTTTTATCTCTCAAGCTGGATACGCCAAAAGCATCCTCAAGCGTTTTGGCATGGAGAAAAGTAATCCTGTAACTACTCCAGTTGAAAGTGGAGTGGAACTCAGAAAGAGCGAGGTCGGTAATGTTGATCCGACATATTTCAAGAGTCTGGTAGGAAGCCTTCGCTACCTGACGTGCACAAGACCAGACATACTATATGGTGTTGGTCTTATCAGCCGATACATGGAGATACCCGACCAATCCCATCTGAATGCAGCCAAGCGAATTTTACGCTATGTCAAGGGTACAGTCAATGATGGACTGTTTTATACAACTACTGAAAACTTCAAACTTTGCGGCTATTCAGATAGTGATTGGGGAAGAGACTTGGATGAAAGAAAGAGTACTACAGGATTTACTTTCTTTCTCGGAGATATAGCCTTCACGTGGTCATCGAAGAAACAAGCGATAGTGACACTATCGTCTTGTGAAGCTGAGTATGTAGCAGCCAGCTCAGCTGTTTGTCATGCTATATGGGTCCGGAATATGCTGAATCACTTGGGAATTTCTCAAGAAAATCCCACGGAGATCTATGTTGACAACCGCTCCGCAATCGCACTGGCAAAGAACCCAGTGCATCATGAAAGAAGCAAGCATATCGACACACGCTACCATTTCATCAGAGAGCATGTGAAAGCAAAAGAAGTGGAGCTAGTATCTTGCCGGACATATGATCAAGCTGCTGATATTTTCACGAAGCCTCTCAAGCATGAAGCCTTCATCAAAATGAAGACAATGCTTGGAATGAAGAAACCCCCAGATTCAAGTTTAAGGGGGGATGATGAAAAGATAAACTTGAGCAAGTGAACCAAGTGGGTTCTCAGCAGCCCAAAATTAAAACGTGGAGTACTGTTCAAAAATCAGGCGGATGACTTTTTGAACTTGCGTGATTGTTTTTGTGATTTGATAATAAATGAGAGTTTATCTCATTTTGTTTTTTCTATCTTGTATTGCCTATAAAAAGGCTTGTTATCAGATTGTAAAAGTATGCAAATACGAGTGATCAAGTGTGTGAGAAAAGTGTGCAATTTCTCAGAGTGTTTATGAAATTCAAAGTTTGAGAAAATTTGTTTAATACTCCTCTGTTTGCATCACCTAGCACATGTAGTGTATCAATTTTTCCCAAAAGAAAAAACCGAAACATTACTATTCCAATTGATCATGGAAACCGTGGGAAATCAATTGCTCAATTGATAGCCAATAAGTAGCAAAATGCATGTAACTTATGAAGTTACAAATTGCCTTGGACATTTAAAAAGAAATTAACTTCCCATATGTTGGACATGATCCAACGGGTCAGCGCCCCAGTCCCCCAAATTCAATATCGAACTTACCCGAGCTAGACACAGACCACAGACCTCGGACCACAGGCAGCGGGCCCACGAATCCTGAGTCCCGGTCCCGGCCCCGGTCTCGTTCAGGTGTTCAGTGACGGCGAGCGCGCACGCGTCCCTTTGGTTTTTTCCGATTCCCACAATGAGACAATTCTCATTCATCTTAAAAATGAATTTTGCTCATATTTAGGCTCACCTAAATGTTGAACAAATCTTTCATTTTTCCAACACACTATGATCGGATTCCTTAAAGACTAATATTATCGTGGGTGAAAAAATTCTGAACATTTAGTTTATAACATCATCCGCCCTCTGCCGTACCTAGTAATGACCAAGACACATTATAACAAAATGATCATATATGTGTACACATGTACTATGAAATATCCTATTTGAAGTCATTTATTCGTTCATGAGGAAGAAAATTTGGCTTAAATGTACGAAAACGGTAGTCCCAATAGACAGAAATCTGGTAAAGCCAGTTTCAGAAAGAAAAAAAAAAGTGAGAAGACCAACTTACTGAGCATCTTCTGCAGAATAAAAATATGCATCATTGTACTTCTGGGTGGGAAAGTTGGCAATTACAAGAGGCTCAAGGCCATGTAAACCCCGTTCCATCTACCATAGAGAAGTAAACAATTCTTTGAGTTAGACCACAAAGATAAGCAAATGCCAAAGAAGGTAAAGGAAAGAGTTCAGTTTGTTCTTAAACCAAACTGATGTCTCACCCAGATAAAAACAGCAACAACAAATTCAAACAAAAAGAAAGACAATTTTGGTATTCTCACTAGCAAAAAGCCTACAGTAAATGGTTTTATCCAGTCTTTCCAATGTACCTTAAAGAAAACAGACCCATAAACAGATCTCTAGTGGTTTTAATAATTCTTTTCAAAAGCAAAGCTGATGCAGACCGGGTTGCGTCAACATGGTTGGACAGGCTGCGCCCGCGTAGGCCCAAAAAGGCCTGAGTGTCAGAATAAGGCTGTCGGTATCGATACTGTAATTGTGCCGTATCGATACCGGAATGTCAATTGGCAAACAGAAGCCACCCGTATCGATACAGGCTTATTCCTGTATCGATACTGAGTGCCCTAACTGTGGCCGATCGGCTTGCCTCGTTATTTTGCTATTATTTCCGATTTTTCCCTTTTTAGTAACTTTACGTTTTCCATTGATTTGCCTTCCTTTTTCGGAACAAATCAATTAGGGTTTCTAGCTTCCTATATAATAAGTTGTAAGCCTAAACGGCTAGGGTTGGTTGTTATTGAATTAAAAACGAGTTTTACTCATATTTTGATCGTTTAAGGAGGGAGTACCTCTGGGTCGATCTTGTTCGTGTTTCTCTTGCACGATTGATTCTGTTCCATAGGCTGCGCTACATCAGTTGGTATCAGAGCCCAAGTTTCAATCCTGTCATGGCGGCGAGACGCGGTGGAGGACGAACAAGAGGGGGTGCACGAACCGCTGGTATGGACGAAATCTATGAACGAGATGATGCTGCTCGGGATGCTCGGATAGAGGAGGGTCTTGCTGAACTCAAAGCCATGTTTGGAAATATTATCCAACGCGTGGATGCTTTAGAGGTCGCTGATCCAACTCGCCGTCGTCCTGTTAGACCTAACCCTCAGGAGGAGGAAGGTTTTTCGGATGATGAGAGTTCCAACCCTTTTGCTGGTCATTACCATCAACGGGGAAGGGATAGGGAGTTCGTGGCTAGAACCCATGACTCTCATGCGTGGGAAAAAAGTATCAAGATTGACCTACCAGAATTTCAGGGCAATCTGTCACCGGAGGAATTTCTGGACTGGCTGAACGCTATAGACGAAGTCATGGATTTCAAAGGGGTTCCTGTGGATAGGAGGGTTCCTCTTGTGGCGACCAGATTCAGGGGTAGAGCTTCTGCGTGGTGGCAGCAACTGAAAATCAGTAGGAGTCGGAACGGGAAGTCCAAGATTACTGATTGGGAAAAGCTGAAGAAGAAGATGCGGGTGGAGTTCCTTCCCCATAACTATACCCGTATCATGTATCAGAGATTGCAGAATCTTCGCCAGAACACGCGTTCTGTCGACGATTACACCGAAGAGTTTTATCAACTTGTGGCCAGAAACGATTTAGCAGAGTCTACGGAGCAGCAGACTGCAAGGTATGTTGGTGGTTTACGTCAACAAATGCAAGATGAGTTAATGATGTATGATTTGTGTTCTGTTTCGGATGCCCATCAGAGGGCCTTAGTGTTAGAAAAACGGTTCAATAGAAGGCCGGCGGGTAATTGGAACAGTGCTGTTCGATCAACTGCGGGGGCTGCGCCACCTGTGCGTGCAGTTATTCCTCAACCCGTAGTGCCAGCAACTAACAGAACGGCGACTGCCGGCTTTAAATGCTTTAAGTGTGGAGAGCCGGAGCCGGGTCATCGTATGTCGGACTGCAGGAAAGGCGATCGTCCAGGAAAGGCCTTGTTCATAGATCAGGAGGGGGTTGTTCAGGATGCCACTGAGGATTATGACCAGGATGCTATATACGATGACAATAATGGGGAGCTGGAGGAGATAGAATGTCCAGGTGACACAGGGTCGCCACTGCTGGTGGTTCGAAGGGTGTGTTATGCGCCCCGAGAATCTGAAGGGGAGTCATGGTTACGCAACAACATATTCCAGTCCACTTGCACAATTGGCGGCAAAGTTTGCCGCTATGTGATTGATTCGGGCAGTTGCGAGAACGTGGTGTCAGAAGAGGCAGTGCAAAAACTGAACTTGAAGACAGAGGCGCATCCCAATCCTTACAAATTGAGTTGGCTGAAGAAGGGGAATGAGGTAAAAGTTTCTCAGCGCTGTTTAGTTTCTTTTTCAATGGCCTCTAAATATAAGGACAGTGCATGGTGTGATGTTGTGGCTATGGACGCTTGTCATCTGCTTTTGGGGCGTCCGTGGCAGTATGATCGTAAAGTCGCGCATGATGGTGGGTCTAACACCTACAGTTTAATTTACGGGGGTACAAAGATCAAATTGTTACCATCTAGGGAGGCAGCCCCTGTGGGTCCTAATCATTAGCAAGGCGCGCAGATGGAAGAGGAGATTGCGGAATGGGGTTGCTTATGTTTTGGTTGGGAAAGATATTGGGCAGGATCAATCCGAGACTGCAGTTCCTGCTATTATTCAACCCCTTTTGTTGGAGTTTGGGGATGTTTTTCCAGAGGAATTACCGGAGGGATTGCCACCGCTACGTGACATTCAACACCAAATTGATTTGGTGCCCGGTGCTAACTTGCCAAACCGAGCCCATTACCGGATGAGTCCAAAGGAGCATGAGGAGTTGCGTAGAGCAATGTGGAAGAGTTGCTCTCCAAGGGTTTCATTCAAGAGAGCCTCAGTCCTTGTGCAGTTCCGGCTTTATTAACGCCAAAGAAGGATGGATCATGGCGGATGTGCGTGGACAGCCGGGCTATCAATAAAATCACTGTGAGGTACCGATTTCCCATTCCTCGCTTAGATGATTTGTTGGATCAATTATCAGGGGCCAAAGTGTTCAACAAATTGGACTTAAGGAGTGGCTATCATCAGATTCGGATCAGACCCGGGGACGAGTGGAAGACTCGCCTTTAAGACTCGTGAGGGTTTATATGAATGGTCAAGGTTATGCCATTTGGTTTGTCAAACGCGCCTAGTACTTTCATGCGTGTGATGAACCAAGCGCTTGCGACCGTTTATTGGTAAGTCTGTTGTGGTATATTTCGATGATATTTTGATTTATAGTGCCACGCCGGACTTACATGCAAATCTAAGAGAAGTTACGGAAGTCCTACGAAGGGAGAAGGCATTTGGGGGCCCGAAGAAGTGTGCCTTCATGAGACTCGGTCCTATTTTTGGGATACATTGTTTGAAGGATGGACTTGCTGTGGATGAGTCAAAGGTGGAGCGATCAAACAATGGCCCGGACCACGGACTTTGTTTGATATTCGGAGTTTTCATGGGTTGGCGTCATTCTATCGCCGATTCATACCACACTTCAACTTGACACTATTATGGCGCCGATCACGAGAATGTATGAAAGGAGGAAGCTTTACATGGACAAAGGAGGCAACAGAGGCAACGAGGCTTTCGGAGAGATCAAGTTTAAGCTAACTAGTGCTCCAAAGGCTAATCCTTCCAGTTTTTCACGGCCGTTTGAGTTACATTGTGATGCTTGAAGGTAGGAATTGGGGTTGTTTCTTAGTCGAATTCGAAGCCGGTTGCTTACTTCAAAGAAGCTCAATGGGGAAAGGTGAATTACAAAGACGTATGATGTGGAGTTCTATGCGGTCGTGCGGGCTTTGCACCATTGGTACCACTACCTTATTCACAAAGTGACTTTGTCTTTGTATTCGGATCATGAGGCACCTTGAAACATCTGAATAGCCAGACAAGCTATCCCACCGACATGCTAAGTGGGTCGCTTATATACAAGGCGATTCACCTTTGTGATTAAGCACAAAGCAGGGACGTTGAATCGAGTTTACGAGATGCCCTCGGCCGTCGTTCTTCCTTGGCTGACTTGCATGCGCACCGAGGTACTTGGTTTCGATTCTTTTCGTGAGTTGGTTGGGATCCTTTTTCTCACATGTGTTGGATGTTATTTCAAAGGGTGAACCGAGTGTGTTTCACCTTCATGATGGCTTTCTATTCAAGGGTAATGCCTTATGTGTTCCAGAGTCGAGTCTGCGGCTCAAAATTATTACTGACTTGCATAATGAGGGGCATGTGGGTCGTGATAAGACCCTTGCTTTGGTGGCTGCATCATACTATTGGCCTACTTTAAGGCGGGATGTTTACCGGTTTGTGAGAGCTTGTCATATCTGTTGTGTTTCTAAGGGTGGGGCCACTAACGCCGGACTCTATATGCCTCTGCCTATTCCTACACAACCATGGGCGGATGTGAGCATGGATTTTGTCCTTGGCCTTCCTCGTACCCAGCGGGGCAAGGATTCTATTTATGTGGTAGTGGACAGGTTCTCGAAGATGGCTCACTTTATTCCTTGCACTAAAACCACCGATGCTGTTAAGGTAGCACAGTTGTATTTTGACAGTGTTTATCGTTTACATGGGCTGCCTGTATCTATTGTTTCAGACAGGGACACACGTTTCTTGAGCCACTTTTGGCGTTGTTTGTGGAGGCTGGCAAACACACAGCTCGATTTTAGTACGTCATATCATCCCCAGACTGATGGCCAAACCGAGGTGGTCAATCGTTCTTTGTTTGGGCAACATGCTGCGCAGTTTGGTGGGTGAACAACTTGGGTCATGGGATCTGAAGCTGGCTCAGGTTGAGTTTGCATACAATCATTCAGTGAATCGGAGTACGGGTCATTCTCCATTTCAGATTATCTATGGCTGCAATCCGCGAGCCCCTGTCGATCTCGCTCCGGTGCCTGATTTGAAGCGTGTGCATTGGAAGGCCCAAGACTTTATGGCACATTTGAAGGGCGTACATGAGGCTACCCGACAGCAGTTGGAGGTTTCTACCTCCAAGTACAAGGACGCAGCCGACAAGAAGCGTCGTTTGGTGGAATTTGAGGTGGGCGATTTCGTATATGCCGTGCTAACCAAGGATCGTTTTCCGGAAGGGGAATACAACAAGCTTAAGGCCAGGAAGATTGGGCCTTTGGAGGTCCTTGCGAAGATCAACCCCAATGCGTACCGTGTGAATCTGCCTAGCCACGTGCGCACATCGGATGTGTTCAATGTCAAGCATCTGATTCCGTTTGTGGGTGATAGCTCATCTTCTGATGATTGCAATTCGAGGTCGAATTCTTTTCAAGCAGGGGAGGATGATGCAGACCGGGTTGCGTCAACATGGTTGGACAGGCTGCGCCCGCGTAGGCCCAAAAAGGCCTGAGTGTCAGAATAAGGCTGTCGGTATCAATACTGTAATTGTGCCGTATCGATACCGGAATGTCAATTGGCAAACAGAAGCCACCCGTATCGATACAGGCTTATTCTGTATCGATACCGAGTGCCCTAACTGTGGCCGATCGGCTTGCCTCGTTATTTTGCTATTATTTCCGATTTTTCCCTTTTTGGTAACTTTACGTTTTCCATTGATTTGCCTTCCTTTTTCGGAACAAATCAATTAGGGTTTCTAGCTTCCTATATAATAAGTTGTAAGCCTAAACGGCTAGGGTTGGTTGTTATTGAATTAAAAACGAGTTTTACTCATATTTTGATCGTTTAAGGAGGGAGTACCTCTGGGTCGATCTTGTTCGTGTTTCTCTTGCACGATTGATTCTGTTCCATAGGCTGCGCTACATCAAAAGCCCCAGAATTACTAGCGAGTAGTCACAACAGTGCCAACTTGTTGAATTGTGCCGAAGCCATTTTGTGCCTTACCCACACATTTTAGAACATTTGTACGCTATGAGCCAAAGAATGCCTTACCCACACATTTCAGAACATTTGCCGAAGCCATTTTCATTCGCGATGTGCACATGAGGAAAAATTCTTGGCAACCAAATCTTCTCTCTCTTCTTTTTCTCTCATGTGTATCTTTTTGTAATCCGGCCCGTCTAAGATCGAGATGGGCAATTAATCCGGCCCGTCTAAGATCGAGATGGACAACTCAAATTGTCCATGCGAGTACCACGTGATATCCGCTGGAAAATTGCTCGCACATGAGGGATTGCGAATTAGTAAAAGGTAGGTTTACAAGAACGAGTGAGAAGGGGTACACGTAGAAGGTAGGTGTCCAAGAAAAAAAAACGAGTGAGAAACTATGTATAAATTTCAACTCATGCAAGAGATGGACAGAGGGAGTGCTGCGCAGCGTGCTGTGCGGCACCCCGAGGGGCCGCGCCGGTGTCTCGGAGGTCGACAGAAAAAACATATGTCTAATTGAATTTTGGTGAACCCTCGTAGACATCACCATCCACGTTAGACGGTTTACGATACAATTTTGTACACATGTTACCGATTGGAGTCAATAAGTTTAAATACGAGCACAGAGCAAACTATTTTTTCACCTTTTACTAAATATGAGAGTTTAAAAGACGAAATATGTGTGATTGAAACAAAACTTGTATAGTTGAGGAAATAAAATTAATCACTTGAAGTGGTCCACATAGATTATCCCAAGAAATTGTAGAAATTGTCACTTCGAAGGAGGTGGAGCATAACATATTCAAATCCAAATGGGGAGTAATGATTGAGTGGCGGTCTCAGTCCCTTATTCTCCACACATTTACGTGTGACCAATACACCTAATAGGCGTGACCATATAGGAGATCTCAACCGACCAGTAAAATGTCCAATTTTCGAGCCATAACTATTATTCGTAAGGATATGCTATCACCACACCACGTAAATAAGAGTATTGATACACCGCTACGTGGTACCCGGACCACCAACTAATTTTTCCCAAATGGGCTTGGGTTAGTTATAGTTGAGTACTTTTGTGATTGCATAGTACAGAAGCAATTTATGTGGATCCCTCAACACTCTCTTACTAGTTGAGTCCTACTTTAGAGACCTCTTGGATTGAGAGTACTTTGATAATAGTATTTATTTGTTCCTTGTATGCTTAAATTATGCAAAGCAATTATTATTGGATCCTTCACTCTTTTGCTTTACAGACTTTAACTATTTTTTAAATTCAATTGCAGTAGTGGGAAAAAGATGCAAAGGTTAACAATCCCACTAATGTCTTTCTCGAGGCCCAATCTACTTTTTACTTTATGCAAAGTGAACCACAGCAAGATTCTTATGAATCTTATCCCTTCTTGCTGGATAAGCATTCCTTTTATATATGGGCATCATGTTCTCTCTTGCAACTTCATCTTCCTTATTTTTCTTCATTTGGATTAAAAAATGTCTCAAAATAACGGTTTGGATTTAAACCTCTATAATATGTTTAACTTTCAAGATTAATAATTACCTAAACAGAAAAGGAGGTTTATTGTACCCCCAATGTTTAGATCAAAAGAGGGTTCATAGTCAGCCAGACTGGATCAGGTCATTACAAGGTTCTTTATAGATGAGTTTTTGAGTACAATAAAAGCATAGACAAATCAAATGAAAAGTTTTAATAGCTTGGCAGTCGTCTCATTCAAAAACATGTCCCCCTTCTATCTTGGAGAATCAAAATATGGTTGTTATTAGATTGTGGTTTACGCGACCATTCAGGTCAACTCCAATACTATCTCTATTTTCTCAAAATCCGTCTCCCTATTTATATCTAAAACTTCAACAATTCTCTCCGTTTATCCAAAATTCAAATTACCAATATTTTAGTGATTTATATTCAATATTGATCTCTTTTCAAAAGTATCGTGTATTAATTCATTCTAATAGTACTGGTTTGTATGAAAAAGAAATGCTAAAATTAAAGGTTTAACATATTTAGAGTTCATGTTCCTATTTATTCTACTCCAATTCATCCTCCAAAACTTTCCTCTATCATATAGGATGAGTGTTGGTCCTCAAAATATAGAAGATGAAGTCAAAGATACAAGATGATTGTCGATGAAGGATCGAACTTCGTTTAGTAATTGTGCAGAAATTTTAATTTTTGCTATTATTCTCCCCAAGATTAGTATTATTAGAATGATGTTCACAATTCCTTTAAAAAGATTAATATTGGATAAGTTTTTCTAAAAATAAAAAATTAGTAATTTGATTTTTTGGAGCAATGGGAGATTTGTTGAAGTTTTAGATAGAAATAGAGAAGGATTTTCAGGAGATGAAGAAATGGAAATGGGAAAAGATCGAGTTGACACGAATAGCTAGTCTCACCATCTATAATAATTCTTTGAATACAAAAATATATATTTTTAATTTTTTAAAATAGAGTTTTATGCAGGAAGTTCTAGCAACTAATGCTAGAAAAGCGGATTAAAAAAAACAAACTAATGCTAAAAAAGAATTCTATATTGGACAATGCACAAGCTCAAGTATCCATATATACATTTTTACTGGGGCTAAACATAGTACTCCTAAGTCCTAGCACTATCCACACGTGGTGGGGGACTCGGGGGAGGTGCTCGGGGGAGGTGTTGTGCACAGCCGTGCTGTGCATCACTCGGCCGTTGGATCGAGTTTTGGATGGCTCGGATGCGTTCGGTATTGGGGAAGAGAGAAAGTACGTGGAAAGAATAAGGAGGGAGAGAGTGGAGACAGAGACTAATAGTAAATCTCTTGGAAATTCATTCCGCTCTTGAACAGTGTGTCCACACGACAAAATTTTGTATGCCCATAGGGTACCACGCTGGTACCAAAACGTGGTACCCTCCTCCAATAACAAAGTGACAGATATACTCCAAGTCATTACATTGTCAGAAAGATGTCACGTAAGCAATTGATGAAGTGGGGAAACGGAGAGTTTAACAGCCGTTTAATTTCTTTCACCTCTCACGTGCCTCTCTTTCTCGAAAAGAGAATCTCTCTCTCTCTCTCTCCTTCATAAGGTGCCGACCCTTCACTTTTGCTTGCACCTCTTCTCTCTCTTCTTTCTCTCTCCTCTCTCTCCGCACTTCAAAACCTCCATGGCTGAAATCTTCTCCCACATATCAAAGAGCAAAACCTAGAGGTTGACTGAGGATGATGAAATTTTCTCACCCGGATCGGAGCTATAAATAGATGTTTTTTGTTTAAGTTTTGAGGATGATGTTAATTTTCCCAGCAAATGTCCAACTGAGAGGTTGGGGTTTTTTTTTTTTTTTTTTTTTTGTCTCATTCTCACATGGCAAGAGCTTCAAGTAATCTCACCAGCCATCCTCTTCCGAGTTTCCGATTCTTATGCGTACTAGAATGGTGATGAACAGATTTGAGAGTGATTTATGTGAGAAATGAGAATTTGTCATGAGATTTGCCAAGAATCCTGAAATTTAATCCAATTCAGAACCTTTGCCAATGACCCCAATTTATCAAGAGCCAAAACGAACATAACCGTGCAGTTCAGTTTAACCCCCCAAAAATGAACATAACTTTGTTTTGGTGAAGGAAATGAACATAACCTTGTTTGGTATCTGACCAAAAATCTGAAATCAAAGTTTTACACGCATAGGGCGATTTGCCGATACGTACCGGTATTTGGGACCTCCGATACGGATACAGGCCGATATCTCGGTGTGAGGAAAAATCGCACCTTGTCTCGGCCGATACGGCATCTGTCTCGGCCGATACGGAAAAAAAAAAAAAAACTCAGATCGGCTGCTCTGTGCAGCGGCGGCCGCTATGTGCGGCGGCGGAGAAAGAGGGGGATAGAGAGAGAGAGACAGAGAGAGAGAGAGAAATCAAACCTCTTTTGAAGTTTTGCACGCAACAAATCAAAGGGGAAAAACAACTCTGTCCGGAAAAATTTTACTGGACAGAAGAAGAAGCGTACGAGAGAAGAAGAAGAATCCAGTTAAATCAAACCTCTTTTGAAGTTTTACACGCATAGGGCGATTTGCAGAGTTCGGGCCAAGAAGCGTATGAGAAAAGAAGAAGAATCCAGTTAAAATGGTGGCTATCCGGTACACCAAAAATGGGGACCACAGTCCTTTTCTTGGACCTTTACACGCAAAAAATGTTTGGAGCAAGTGGGCATTTTTGCACTTGGGATTTGTACCATTACCACATGCACGCCTATTTTGTCAATAAGGTACTGTTACAGCTGTATAGCTCCCTGCAGGAGCAGCTTATTCTGTGGTCCTTTCAATGGACAATGGGACCCACGTTGAAATATTCATCATCAACAGCACGCATGACTTGATGAAGCACAGCTGTGAAATATTCAACATCTCAAGATACTCTCTTTATGGTTCAAAAAAAAAAATACTCTTGTAAAGCAAATTGCTTTGCGCAGGCAACTGACGTGCGCACCGCCCTGGGCCCCACGCGCCTGACACGGTATAATTACCGTTTTACCCCTACTCTTGTCCTCTAATTACCATATAATATATTATTTATATTAATTCCTTTGTACGTATTACTTTTAATTACTTTAATTACTTTATTTATATTAATTCATTTCTTTATACAAATTAATTTAATTATTTAATTCATTTAATTATTTATTTAATTCAGTTCTTTAATTCAATTTATTTTTTATTTAATTATTTATTTATCGCTTTTATTAATATTTTTTTCTCTTTTATCTTTTTAAAATGCTCTAATATGTTAGAAATAATTGATTTTTATTATTTTTTATGACAAAATTGATTTCCTAAAAATAATGTTTCTTTTCAAATTATTTATTTATATTATTGTTTTTCTTTTCAAATTATTTCTTTTTTTTTCTCTTTTATTTATTAAATATTGTTTATTTACTTCATTTTTTAATTACTTTATTTCTCTTTGACTTGATTACTTTGATCCTGGCCCCCCCAATGCCTTACCACGTGTTGCTTATGAGACATATCAAAGATCCTGGCCCCCCAATGCCTTACCACGTGTTGCTTATGAGACATATCAAAGATCCTGGCCCCCCAATGCCTTACCACGTGTTGCTGTTGCTTATGAGACATATCAAAGATCCTGGCCCCCCAATGCCTTACCACGTGTTGCTTATGAGACATATCAAAGATCCTGGCCCCCCAATGCCTTACCACGTGTTGTTGTTGCTTATGAGACATATCAAAAATCCCGCCCCCAATGCCTTACCACGTGTTGCTTATGAGACCTATCATCAAAGATCCCGCCCCCCAATGCCTTACCACGTGTTGCTTATGAGACCTATCAAAGATCCCGCCCCCAATGCCTTACCACGTGTTGCTTATGAGACATATCTTTGATCCTGGCCCCCCCAATGCCTTATCTATTTATATTACTCATTCTTATACTACTTCACACATTCTCTTCTTAAGTCTCCCACTACTTCATACATACATTCACAGAACATCTCCCAATATTTTTCTTTCTTTTTTCGTAATTCATCGAAGAACATTATGGATGGCTACTATGATCCACTTGGTTGGTCATTTGAGAATGATGTTCCAAGTGAGGAGAGCGTCTCCTACAGCAAGTGCGATTATACACCCGAATTTAGCACTAACCAGGTTAGTTATTTTCGTTGTTCTTATGCATATTCGTCATTTATTTTGAATGTAGATAAAATATGGTACGACTGAATACTGTTTTACTTATACATATTCGTTATTTATTTTATTTTTTTATAGATTTTTGAAAGCAGAGAAGATATGTTAGCTTGGGCGAAGAGAGTTGGTCTCGAAAACGGTATTGTGGTGTTGCATTTCATCGCTCCAAACATCTTTTGAGGGCATAGAGAAAATGTTGGTAAATCAATTTGGGAAAATTAAGAAGTCCTTCGAGAAATCTATCAACATTCCACGCCACATACATTTACGTGACGCCATTTTTGATGAAATAAGGTGTTGCATTTCATTGTATGCAATGGAGTTGATCGGGTTCCAGCTAGCATCCGCCGCAGACGCCTACCCCCTCCCAAGAGGCAGTTGTGGTTGTTCGATCAAAACATCACACGGGTTGCCATGCATGCACGATCTGAGGGATTACCGTACCATGGGCATTCCGATTCCGCTATCCAGTATCCACGTTCATTGGAGTAGGCTCTCTATGCACGCGGACGGGTTTAATGCCGAGGGAGAACAACTCGACGACTACATTCAGCATTTACCTTGGCAATTTCAGCAGTATATGTCCCACACTGTAGACGTCAAAGCTGATGGTCATTGTGGATTCAGGGCGATAGCCGCGCAAATCTATGACAGTGAGGAGGGCTGGGATCAAGTACGACATGATCTTATCGAAGAAATTATTCAGAATAGATATCTCTACAATGATGTTTATCGAGAACAAAATAGGGTAGATGAGATACTAGAGTCACTGAGATGTTGGATGCCTACAGCTCCATTTACAAAATGGATGGACTGTATGAGTTTGGGGGTAGTCATCGCATCACGATACAACATTGTACTACACACATTTGACGCGAATGTTGGAGGTTGTTTTACTCACTTGCCCTTGAGATCCCGTCCAGTTCCAGTCCGGCAGCTCATTGAAATAGCTATTGCCCGTATTAACAGTCACTTTGTACAACTTTTTTTGTGCCCCAATCACCCTGTACCACCCATCCCAATGTGGTGGTGGGATAATGCATCGATTGAAGCTAAAGGATGGGCTTTAAGTTATGACACACGTCTTGATTCGTGGTTCCAGGTACTGGGTGTCGTGCCGGGACCACCAAAATTTGGAGGCAATATTGATTAGGGCTGACCACTTGTCAACGTGATTGTAATATTTATTCACTTTAAAACGTGATTGTATGATTGTAATATTATTATTCACTTTTAGAAGTCTTTTTATTTATTATTCATTGTTAAGACAAATTAATTAACTAATTATTGTATGATTGTAATATTGTTATTCACTTTTAGAAGTCTTTTTATTTATTATTCATTGTTAAGACAAATTAATTAACTAATTAAAACAATATAAAGTTTCTAAATATAAAATCAAATTCAAATGTAAATGTAAAAAAATAATTTACTTGCAAATGTAATTTGAGTAAAAATATAATTTACTTGCAAATGTAAATGTAAAAAAAATAAGTAATTAAAGTTAAAAATAATTGGAACGAAAAAAAAAAAAATCGGCAATAAGATAGGAAGGAAGGGGGAGGGGCTTGTGGACGGCCCACCGAGATTCGGTGCGATTCGCGTTCGAAAAGATTGTGATTGTTTGAGTCGCCACCCGGATTTTAGGTCCGAACCCGAGAAACCGATAAAAACTGTGACTCGTTGCCCATGAAAAAGATTTTACTAGCCATTGTGAAACCAAAGGTTTCTCGGATTCGGGGGTTTGGTTACGAGAGGGGAAGGGTTTTACGGCACCCCTCTCGCCCGGTCCGTGAACCGGTCTCTACTCGATGTTTCGTGGGATTTTAAAGAATATTCGAAATTCGATTTGTTCACAACATAGGGGAACGGGGATGGGAATCACGTAAAATTATTACATGAATGATGATGATGACAATAAGCAAAATTATTACAAACATTTACAAAGAAACGAGAAATTACAGAAATTGTACAACAATCCCAGAAAGTACAAACATAGAGGCCCAAACAAACTGTTTTGTAATCGGGATTCCAGAATAAGGGTTGAGCGCTCAAAGACAGAGGCTTGAGCGCTCAAACCCTTGAAACCAGCTTGAGCGCTCAAGGCCCTTGACTTGAGCGCTCAGTCCAGTTCCAAGATTCTGTGATTTTACTTTCTTTCAACAGCTTCTTTTCTCATTCTTTACAAGATCGACCTTGATCAAACATTTTCCAAAGCAAAACAGTTAAAACGAACGAATCGATCCTTAAAGGAATGGGAAGAGAGAAGAATCTCCATAGATTTATAAGAAAATACTTTTGAATGGAGGAATAAGAGTGAAATCCAGACTCCAAACATCAAAATAACAACACTCACACACACCATCAAGTCAGACCATGGTCCATCATCGAAGTAGTAAACGATTGACGAAATGCCCAAGAACAGCTTGAGCGCTCAGGTTAATGACCTTGAGCGCTCAAGCCATAAACTGGCTCTCTGATTTTCTGACTTAAAAATGATGATTGATGATTCTCAGGACCTTAAACATTTTGAACAAGAATAAGAAAGAAGATCCAGTTACTGTTTTGCATTTAACATGGGATTTTACAAAGATATTGATCTTTGATCATCATAATGTAGTTAATAAGTGTTCATGCATGTGTTTTTGGAAATAAAGATAGGTCCCAATGTTTTTGAGAATCACATGAACACGATAACCTTTAAACAATGATCAAAGCCAAAAGAAAACTCGAAATTTGCAAAACAAACTGTTTTCCTTTTGAGCGCTCAAGGCCTAAGGCTTGAGCGCTCGCCCCCGTTTCAACCGAGTTTTGAAAAAGGTTTTTGAACAATGTTTCGACCTCTGTGAGTTCAAGCCAAGTACATAAAACTTGTTTGAACTCACCGGTCCTCCTCGATGAACCAACCAAAACAATGGATTCGTCACATTTTGACTACCTTTCGAAATGTTTGAAGTTTGGACTTGATTCGGGCTTGGGGATGAACGATTGTGGATGATTTAGTCTATATCGTGAACGAATTAGACAATGTGGGAGGTTGGTTGATGATCAAGGGCTCAATTTCGGATTTGATGAGTGGTTTTGCAAGTGGTTTTGATGGTTGGAAGAGTGGTTTTCTAGAGAGAGAGAGAGATGATCGAATTTACGGAGAGTTTTAGGAGTTGGAGTGTGAGAATTGTTAACCCCAAAAACCGGGGTGGTGAGTGGATTTTATAGAGTGAGTGGGAGGGAAGAGAGGAGAGAGAAAGAGTGGGTTTTTGTATTTGGGGGTATTTTTGGGTGTATTTCTCGGAGTTAGTGGGGTGTATATACGTATAGAGATCGTAGCAGATCATCCCCAGACGCTCCCATGCGTAAAAATCTCATGATTAGATATTCTCGCAGGTTCTTTGGTGGATCGAGTTGGCATCAATTTTAGTGGGCTTGGCGCTCAAGGTGCTTTCTCTGGTTGAGCGCTCAAGGCTAGGGGGTTGAGCGCTCGGGGTGCTTGATGGCAGATTGCTGGCTTGGCTTGGTTCAACAATGTTTGGTTTGGTTTGGGTTATTTTGGTTGCTGCTTGGTTAATTTGGTCAAGTTCAAGTCAAACTTACAAGTTCCAGGTAATCATGATTGGTCCGCTTCATCATTGGAAATGCTCGAGTGCATTTTGGATTCAAAATTGGGGTGTCTACAGGGCAGTTGGGGTATTGGGGTGGGGCCAGCAAAAGGGGCGTGTGTCAGGGGCGGGGTGCAAAGCACCCCTCTCTCGTAAACTGAGTGGTTAAAAAAAAATGGTTCTCGGGAACCCAGTTTTCAAAAACTAGTTTTCTGAGTGGTTTTCTAAAAAGTGACCCATGGTGGGTCCCTCCAACCTCTAACCCCATAAAATAATAATTATAATAATAGTGGTCCTTGAGAACCCGGTCTTGAGAACAGTGATGGGTGAGGGAGGAAATGACACGTCATGGATTAGGTAAACAGTAAACTGTACGCAGCTTACAAAAAAAAAAAAAAAAAACCAGGGCAGAGAACTGTTTTTGAAAACCAAACAAGGCTGGGTTTTGAAAACCCAGTCTCCAAAACCAAAACAAACACAGTGTACATGTCCTAAGATTGTGTAAAATGTGCCAAAATATGCCCAATGTGAGAAAAAAAATGTGTATCATAAAAGTTTGTATGAGTTGTGAATGATTTTAAAAAATTCACGGCCAAGACAGCCGATTCCTCGCGACGTATTACCGATACGTCCCGATACCGATACACCGATACCGCGACCGATACCGAGATTTAAAACTATGTAACTCACCCTTATACTCACAGTATAAGTTCATGATCCAGATTATGACTTTTCTATTTTCACTTATAATTGAGAAATGGGAGGTAGCTTGATAATTTTTATTTTTATTTGAGCAGCAGAAAGTTTTAATCTTGGTAAGATTGAAAAAATTGCAGATGGGCAATAATCGTTAAGAAAGCAAATTCCAATTGGATAGTGGTTTCTTTTGATTGGGCGCCAAATAAAACAAATGAAGAAGTTGAAAATTACAAACTGGATAATGCTTTTCTATATTTGTAAGAGCTTTTGCTCCTCGATCTTTATTTACAAACGAAATGATCCACTCACTTTCTCTTTTTCATTACCAACAACATCCTAAGTCAGTAAGACAACAATACAATCAAAAAAGAAGAATAAAGATGCTCTGTTTCCGGTCCCCTGGAATTTCATCATATTTTTGTGTCTTGCGGCGGTTTTCTGGATTGTTTCTTTCTTCATCATCATCTTGGCAGTCTGTGGTGGTGGTGTTTGGCATCATTTTAGATAAACTGGGATGAAGAACTGGTGGTGAGAGGTTGAGATAAACAGGGACGAAGAACTGGAGAGAGAGAGAGAGAGAGAGAGAGAGAGAAAAAGAACGGCCAGATTTCCTCCGTTAATTCTCAAAAGCTGAGTTGCTGATGTGGTCTGACTTAGAGTGTATCTGTCACTTTGTGATTGGAGGAGGGTACCACGTTTTGGTGCCAGTGTGGTACCCTATGGGCATACAAAATTTTCTCGTGCACATGGGGTGCCGGGTGAGCCATTTATTAAGCCTTATTCTTCAATAAATTTTAGGTACATTTTATAAAAATTTCATAAAATGAACATTTTATGAAGAAGTGATAAAATAGAGTTGTTTCCCAACTGATAAAATGTAGTGGTTTTCCTATAGATTTTAAGAAAATCTCATAAAATTACTTTTACATTTTGTGTGTGAGATTGAAGCGTTATAAGATATGAGATTTTATGAAACAAAAATTTATTGAACAACGAAGCCTAGGGCCTGGTTTGGGTAAATTGAAAAAACTGGTTTTTTGGTTTTGTCCTTATTCAAAAAAAATTTGTATTTGTTAGTTTTCGGTCGATTTTTTCTAGTTTCTTGGCTTGTCTCGACAAGAGGAATCTAAAGAGTATAAAATTATTAGCCAAACTTAAAGTTTTGGGAATAAAGACGAAGGTGAGATCCAAAATCGTCGAGACAAGCCAAGAAATTACAAAAAATCGACCGAAAACTAATAAATGCAATTTTTTTTTGAATAAGGACAAAACCAAAAAATCAGTTTTTTCAATTTACCCAAACTAGGCCGCCTAGTGTCTTTTGAAGTTTTTGTTGGAGTGCGTGTGAAACGGCATACTGTAAATTAGTTTTTTCATGATTTTTTATGTGATGTATCGTAAGAGAATGATCTGTTTAATTTTTGAAAAAAAAAAACTATTTTTGTTAGTAAAATATTCTCTTAGTGCAAGAATAATTATGGATTTAAAATTAATTAAATGGATTTAAATTGCTTATATCTATGGATCTCAAAAAATATGTAATCTAGATCTTGTTTACTAGATTTTAATTAATTATATTATGCAAAGTTTTTAAAATCATGAAAAATATTATATGTTGAAAGATATTTTTAAAAAAATGTGAACATGTTCGCACTCGTCAAGCCCTTTTTGATCTGGGTACATTATAAAAGTGCCTCGATCCGATGGGAAACAAGTAAGCCAATGGAAACAACCCCCACTACACGAATAATGGCATCGACTTCCAGTTCCTCCTCCACCGTGATGCTCAGCCTAACAAACTACTCTGAGTGGAGGCAACATATAATCGAATCATTGAATGAGAGAGTTGGCTACGTTGACGGAACCATTCAGGCGCCGGAGGAAGCGCAGAACCAACTAGAATACCAGTCGTGGAAGACATTCGACGATAACGTAAGGGCATGGCTATTGGAAAGTGTGACAGAGGAAGTAATGAGACCACTGGCAATGGAGGGCTTGACAACTGCTAGAGAGATTTGGCTTGCGCTTCAGGACATACTCTCCGACTCGGTCCCCTCTCTACCACAATCTATCCACAGGTCCTCCTCTGCCGTGAACTACCCATATCCGTCTGAAGTGAACGTGGCGAACTACGTTCCCCTAGAACTCGACGAAACAAACTACTCTTTGTGGAAGAAACTAATGCTCAACTTAATCACGAGTCATCAACTAGTTGGCTTCGTTGATGGCACCATTGAGCCGCCTCAGCTGCCATCCCCGGAGGAGGAGCAGCACCAAGAACAACACAGATTGTGGATGAGATCCGACGGTCTAGTAAAGGGCTGGATATTTGCGAGAGTGACTGAGGAAATACTGCTAAAAGAGGTGCGCTTGAACACTGCTGGAGAGTTCGAGGAAGTGCTTACCTCCTCCGATGAATCTGGTAATGCATTATCCTTATATTTTGCGTTTCAGTATATTTTTTCCGTGTTAATTGTTATGGTAGGGTTGATGTTGACTGTGCCATTTTAATTCGGTTGCCTACGTATCTTTTGACTCGGAATCAAGTCAACATAGTCCGTTTTTTTTTTTTTTTAAATATTGAAATGATTTTTTTGGATTTTAATTCAGTTTGAATTTAGGTAAAACTTTGGAGCATAAGCTTTTGTTTTCAATATAACTTCGAAGAGTAATTCATTTTCTGACATTGAGAACAAAACATTTCCAAATTGTCTTTTGCAATTAGTTAAGACTTAAGCGATAAGGTCGTACCAGCAACACTACATTAATAGGAGCCACACGCCCTCGGCCTTCTCATCGTATTTTAGAGAGTTTGGATGTGTTTTGATTTTTTACTGGTAAAATAAATCAAAATTGCCGAACGCATCCGAGCCGTCCAAAACAAGATCGGACTGCCGAGGGGCGCACCGCACGGTACACAAGGGCGGATCTATGGGTATTGTAAGGTGGGCTATAGCCCAGGTGAATTAGAAAAAAGATTAAATATTTACATGTAAAAATTTTTGTTCAATAAAAGATCTACATAGTTAGCCCATGTCAATATTCAATTATATGGATTAGCCCAGGGCTCCTGGATCCACCATTGACGGTACACAACCCCCGGCGGAGATCCAAGCGAGAGTGAGATGAAGAGTCATGTGGCTGTGAGCGCATAACCTTTTTCTCCTGTCCATGGATCTGCGCAACCTTTTTCTTTTGTGGTGCAGGACTAGAGAGGTGTGTGTGAGAATATTGTGTGAGTGTGTGAGAGATAAAATATAAGTGAGCTTGAGAGCTTCTGTTGGGTATTTCTTTTCTCACTATACTCATTGAATATCAAGGAAAGTTGTTTCTTCTCCTGTAGAGGTAAGCATTGAGGCCGAAGCATGTAAAATATTATGTATTCTTTGTGGTGTTGTTTGGTTTGTGGTTTGCATTTTTTGTCAGATTGTTGCACAAGTTCAGTAGTTTGTTGCACACTTTCATTGTGAGTGGGATTGAGTCTTAATCTCAACACTACGTACAATAGCCTTATTTCCTTACCAAAAAAAAAAGAGTAAAAATTCCATTGGCCATAAGCATCATATTTGTAACGGTGACAGAGGAAATACTGCCGGAACTTGTGAGCTTGAAAACTGCTCGAGAGGTTTGGATTGCGCTCGAGAATATATGAATATATGTGCGGTCGACGAAGCCCCCTCTGGTAATGTATTAAACTCGCATATTGTTTTTTATTTTTTTCCCGTTTTAGTTACAAGTAGTGTTGGTTTTGACTTTCTTTGTTGACTCAATTGGATACGTAGTTATGCATGTATTCATTTTACCTGTTATTTGAGTGATCATTCATAAGTTTAATTTTGTTTTTTTCTAAATGTGATTGAGTACTGTCGATGGAATTGTTGAATCCAATACCAGTTGGACTAGTTAACAATAGGCCACCAAATGGGCCTTTTCTTCGTATGTATCATTGCGCTTCAACAATACTAACAAATTTTTAGAGCCCTGAAACCAAATTGAATCACTTGTTTGGGCTTCAAAAGATCTCTACATGGCTTCATGTTGAAAATCATTGGGTTACCCCATTTTTGGGTGTCCTAGGGCTGGGCCCAAGGGCCAGCCCTGATTATGATCTAGAGAAGGACTATTTTAGTTGATTTGGCTGATTTGTGGGATTTTTTTTTTTTTTTTTTTTTTTTTGGGGTTCTTCAGTAAGCAATCAGGTTCTATATGTTTGATTCATAGGATTCAATGCTGTTGAATTGGGGGTTTCTTCGTTCAGATCAAGGGATTGTAGTGCAGGGGAATGGAGCTTAATGCTCTAGTGTGAGAGTAGTGTTGGCAATCGGGTCGGGGCGGGGCGGGATAGTACTATTCCCATTCCCGATCCCCGCTCCAATCCCCACGAAGATTATTGAATAGAGCCTTGTAGCTTCCAGTTCAAGAACCACTCTACTTTTCAACGACCACTTAATTATTGGCGGTTCAACCGATAACACTAGTGAACCGTTCACAAATTTACTGAACCGAACCATATAAAACTTGAACTAAACAGCTGGCCACTTCAATGCAATGACATTAAAGAATTTGCTGTACCCCATTGCTTTGGCTGTTTGGCATACTTGCGCACATCGATATCCGAACTTATTTGTCATTATGTGTATATTATCTTCCACCTAATTGGCGGAGGTTAACAAAATTCAAAATTATAAAGTTAAAAAACATATCTATATATATCCGTGATTTAGTTTATTTTGATTAGTTTGATTTTTATTATTATTGTCACTCTTGTTTGGGATTATCCCCTTTGTGATATTTGTTACAATTTTCATTTTCAAGATTGCGATCGATTTCGGAGGTACTATTAACTTTTAGTTGTTTGCATGTTAGTATTTATTATTTATATATATATACGGAAATTTTTTTATCCACACCTCCTGGAAATAAGAAAAAATGGTTTTTTTTTGTTGTTGGTTTTTTTGTGTTGCAAATTATTTTTGGAAAAATCCGATCTCGAGTGTTTTCAAGTCAATGTGTTCGAAGAAGGTGTTTTCAAGGGTGCACGCTTGAAAAATTTTCAAAAACAAAATACCGGGAAGAGCTTGATCCAAGCAAATTTTAATTGATCAAAAGTCCGTATTTATATATTTTTGCCTATAAAAATAGTATCCACTTCTCCTCCGGATCCGATCAAGGACTCCCATCCCGGTATTTTTTTTTGAAGATTTTTTTGCGAAATACCCTTGAAAATACCTTCTTAACAAAATTGGATCAATCAAATTTTCCAAAAAAATTTTTGAAATCAAAAGTTCGGATAAAAAGTTCGGATAAGAGTGGGAACCTATATATATCATGGTAAATTTCGGAATTGTACCTTATATTAAAATTATAGTATGCAATAAGTTTATCCAAAAATGCAAACAAATATAATAATTTTCCGTAGAAAGAGTGAATGCTGGTAAGGCAAATTGCAAAACAAATAGATATCCAATTTTCCAAGAGAAATATGGAAGCTGTAATAGCATTAAAAAGTAAATTTAGCTTTAGCGTGAGTTCTCACCATGGTATTTTCAGTATTATCCCACAAGTCATTATGTTCACATACATCAATTAATTTGATAACTCGTCATCCGAGAATACCGTAGAGGAAGCTCACCCAAATGAAATGTGGACTAGGATTGTGCATTAATAATAGATAAAATGAAATTTTCAATTAATTATTGGCAGGAAACACAGTTCATGTTGATGTCATGGATTGGAAACAAAATGTATACATGGGGTTGGTTTTAGGACCAAGATTTAATTAATTCTAATGTTTTCATAACATAAGCTTTAAAATTCAAAAAAGACAAATATAATACTACAGATTTTGATTATTCTATTCGAGATGAATTGGATTATATATTTTAAGGAAGTCTTAACAATTAAATTGTCCATGAATTTCTTGAACCCAACATCCTCTATACAAACTTCAATTACAAATCTTTATACCTCTTTATTTCATCTCTATTTTAAATGGTTTCTCCTTTTCCTTCAAGCATTATTTATTAATTACTTTCACTCCAAATTAATCTAATAAGTACTTTTTACATGTTATATTCAAAAAGTTAATTTGTAGGATCCTCGGTTTATTTTTCCTAACATTTGGCGTATCAAGTATTTTCTTCCGAAATGGAGAAGGAAATGAAGGATGAGTTAGAGGAAGGAAGAATTTCTTCAAAATAGAGAAATTAGTCAAATAGATGAAAGAATTGAGAAATAGAAAATGGGTTGGAGAAGCTGTGATAGTAGTCAAACCATACACATTTAGCTAAAGGATTGCCATTTTAATTTGATATGATATGATATCTCTGTATTAGTGATAGAATCTGAAGACAACCACCCAAGCCGATACTTGCCCTTGTACAAGACCATCCGAAACGGTGACTGGGAAAACACCACCAAATTCTTAGATCAAGAACCCGGTGGAGTTTGGGACGGCATCACGACTTGCTCAGAAACGGCACTCATGTTCGCCGTCCGATCGTCAAAGCGAAACGACTTCGTGAAGAAGCTATTGCAGAGGATAAAGCCAGAGGATGTAGCGCGGCAAGACAAGTTTGGTCAAACCGCCCTCCACGATGCAGTAATGAGCGGCAACAATGTGGTGGCCAAGTTGTTGGTGGAGAAAAACTCGAACTTGCCCAACATTAAGACCGAGAGAGGGAATAGGGAGATGGATGATGCAGCAGTACTTCCTATACAGTGGGCGGCTGAGAGCGGGAATAGGGAGATGGTTGATTACTTGTTGGAATACTTCCCGAATCCGTTGGAGGGAGAACTGGGTGTAGAACTCTTGAACAGCCTGGTTTATGGTAAACTTTACGGTAAGGAAATGTTTGTGAGTGTGATTTTGTTCGCTCTCACTAAATTGAACTGAATTAGGGTGAATGTCACTCTCATTTTGATTGGTGTAAAAAAATGTGGGATCCACGTGATTAATACACATTAATATATTTTTTGGTAATTATGGGGTTAGTTGTGATTGGAGCTCACATTTTTTTCACCAATCAAAGTAAGGGTAACGTTCACCGTCATTAACTGTGGATAAAAAAATACACACTCAATGTTTGGTCTAAACTAAATTTTTGGGCTTTTTTTTTAAAGATTAATTTGTTACTTTTGCTATAGTTTTTCTTATTCGCTTGGCAAGAGAAATTTAGAACGTAAAAATTACAATAGACAACTTTAAAAGTTCACTATTAACCAAAATAATGTAAATAGATATATTTTTTTTAAAAAAAGTAAATCATGGTCAACCTAATTAGACATACCACGTAAATTTTATCCTGATCAATTTTTGAGTTCCTAATTTTACTTGTAATTTACCTTTTTATCCTTTCATTAGCATATGAATACATTTTGCGTATTTGGTTTCCTAACTTAGAGGAATTGTTATAATTATGTTAACAGATAATTAGGGTATTTTTTATTTTTGTAGTAATGGAGATCACTCAAAACGTGTGAATGATTCTGTGTCCTTATATAAAAATGCTTTCAAAGTGTTATGAATCCATCGCAAAATAAATGGCTTGGAATTCAAATAATCGTCATTATCTAAATTGAGATTATGCATTACATCACCTACTCCCTCCCCTTTTAAGTGTTAATTCGTGAATCTAATTTATTAAAGAAACATTATTTTTACCTCTTTCATATCAATTTTTATCTCTACTTTATACCTTTCACATTAATTTTACCTCCATTTTCCAAAATCATCATCTACATTTTTATTTTTGATAACTAGATGTCCAGACAAACTTGCACGTGTCTCAACTAATTCTGGGGGCCTGAAAGTAATAACTGGGTATAACTTTCAGTGACCCTAAGAGATTACTGGTTATTCTCTACTTTTACCTATTAGTATCTTTTTAAAAGAGCAAAATAATAATTATACAAACTTTTACCCATTAACTTTTCAAAACACGCACTTATTAGAACAATGATAGGTACACACCCTCTCAACCACTCCCTACCACACCCTCTCTCACATGTGTAGTGGGGCCCACTGGATGAGCCCACCACACGTGAGAGAGGGTGTGGTGGGGAGTGGTTGAGAGGGTGTCTACCTATCATTTTTGCACTTATTAACCGACAGCTCAAAGTAGAATACTCAACTCTTAAAAAAGGACGGAGGGAGTAATTGATATTTAATAAGCAAAAAGAAACGCAACGTGTAAATAATTGTTGGTAGTAGGAGATTGTCATATTAATGAGTTAACATGTGTTTACTTTCTATTTGATTTATTAATTTCCCAAAATAAGTCACTTCATTTTTTGGGTTTTTTCATTATTCATTTCAGTAGGGTTTTTTCATTATTCATTTCAGTTTTGATAACTTTTGTGGATTATTGTTTTGTATCGATGAGATGAATCGGAAAAGTAGAAAATTATGGCCGAAACCCAATTCTTGGATTTTTCCCAAAAAATTGGGATTCCATCATAATTATCTACCTTTTCAATTCTCTCGTTGAGACGAATCAATAATCCACAAAAGTTAAACGCAAAACTTACATGATTTTTTTTTGAATAAATCCCAAACTCAAAAATTTATTGGAAACTTTATTTTACAGACATTGCTTCAACTTTCCTTCGACGCTACCCAAAGTTAGCATCTATGATCATGAAATCCTCTCCGTTACAGGAGATCTGCTATCACCGTACTTCATTCTATAGTGGTACCCGCTTAAACTTCTCTCGGCGCTTAATATATTCTGGTAAGTGGCCTCTTCATTTTTTAAAACCATTTTTGACAGGAAAAGACTAAAGTATAACATCTTATGATCCCACAATCATAATATGTTATGCCTTTTTTAAGGCAAATGTTATAGCATTAAGTGAATATTATTATATATAACATTGAGAGGCCATTAATTGTTATGACTGAGGATACTGTAAGAAAAGTGACTGAAAATGTTATTCCATTTTGAAAAATGTTATGCCTGATGTGGTGATGTCATTTTGTAGTTTGAAAATGTTACGCACAACTTTGTGAATGTTATGTTACGCCCTATTAAAATTAATGCTATGACATGAAGTGGTTAATGATAGAGGGGATATTTTATCTCCAGACAAGTATGGGCGTACCATAGCATTTCCCTTCTTGACATAGATGATGCAGACAAGATTAATGTTATTTTCAAATAACAATATTTTGGGATGTCGTGTAGGTATTTCTTCGAAATTAGAAGGGAATGCAAACAAGCTTGTAAGAAGGGACGTTGAGAATTCTGCGGAAGGCGTCGTTTCTCCTTCCGGTTATTGTTAGATCTTTTCCTCCCAATCTCATTTAACCATTTACAATGGTAGCATTTTAGGACTTGTACCTATGAATCTTTGCCCTAGCTCGAGTAGTAAAAAACACTAATGACTTCCATGGGCGGCCTAATGCGTAGCCTTTTACCTTTTTTGAGTGGGGATGTTATTTAGCTAAATACCAAAAAAAAAACGAGTAGAAAGCTAAATTTTCTTTGAGTGAGTGCTTATGCTTTAATTAGCCTAAAATTTCAACTTGAAAACCCTTTTCGGCGGTGCATTAATTGGTCCACAGAATTTTGAAACTCATATCGTTATTGTTGGTCGCTTGAATTTTTATTTTTTTGATAATAATGTCCGAACTAGCTTGCGCGCACTTTGACTAATTCCGGGTCCCCGGAGGTAACGACCCGGCATAACCCCAGTGACCCCAAGGTTTGGGATGGTTGGTCTCTGTGGGATTTAAATCATGCGACCTTATTATCAAGCACTTATTGCTTTCACATTCTCACTTTGCCAACCCTTTGGGACTCAGGAGGTAACGACCGGGCATAAACTCCCAAATTTTTTGTCTTAATAATCAAAAGTGAATTAGTTGTTTATCGATTGACAATACATTGATTCAAAAACTTAGTAAAGCTCAAATTATAAATTCCATTTAAGGGAAAGAAAAATTATTTTGAATCGTACATATTGAATATTCAAAAAGCGAAAGTTATCATATTGAGATTTTGCCCTGGGCCTCCTTATATATAAGGTTCAGGCCGCCCCTGAACCCTTTACTTCCCTAGCAAAATTTTCATTAGCCAAAAGTTGTGTTATATATGATTTTGGAACATGTTTTATGCAGTGAGCCACAAGTTGCATGCAATGTTTTGGGATATCGCTGAAAAGCTTGGTATTGACTAAACAATTGCTCGTCCATCTGTATGTATCTACCCATTCCCACTATCCAGAATCATTAATTGTTGATTCATTTGAAATGCAGTGCCAATGATTAAGTCCGTACGGGAAACCAAACTGAAACACCACCAAGCACTCAAGTTCGTTAAAGACTTTTGTGAGGAGGTAGCGAAATCCGGATCCCCAAATGTGAAAGACATCTTCCTTACCGCGCTGAGTGATGCAGCGACCTTGGGGGCTTGCGAGGTCGTGGAAGAAATCGTGGAGGTGTTTCCCGAGGGACTTGCCTACGGGAGGATTTCGGACGGCAAATCCTTATTCCAAGTCGCAATTGAAAACCGTCAAGAGAATGTTTTCAACCTCATATACCAGCTGGATGAGAACCAGGACACATTTTTGTCCCAGTGGGATAATTTACGAAATAACGCGCTGCACACAACTGGGTATTTTGGTAATCGGCAAGAACTCTCACTCCAAGCGAATGTGGCCGGTGCGGCTCTACAGATGCAACGTGAGCTACAATGGTTTAAGGTAATATTTTTTTATTCGAACTTATTAGAGTATGTCTGTTCGATTGTTCAAGTCCGATTTTGTCCAGGTTCACCAAATGAGAGTGAATATCATCCTCATTTTTATTGCTTTTTTCTGACTCTTAGATCCCACCAAGATTAACAATTGTTATCATTAAAATCAAACAAGCATGGAAGTAATACAGAATCTACTTAATTATGTAGAAAATTACACCAGGGATCAGGGCCGGTTTTTGAGTTTTGTGAAGTTTAAAGCGGACCTTATTAAATGGACCCTCAATCTACTTTGCATAATTAAAAATACTTTGAGAAAAAAAAACTTTCATAATCATTTGAGAGCATAGGTTCCCAAAATCTATAACCATTATTCCTATACTAAGGGGTGATTTGGAAAAAAAGAAAAAAAAAAAGGGTGTTTTTTTTTGGTTTTGTCTTTGTTCAAAAAAAATTTACATTTATTAATTTTGCATCAAATTTTTGTGGTTTATCTATTCGTTTTGTTTTTATCCAAAACAAGGCTACATCTTCTTTGACTTGAGATGGTCCAATTGCAGCAATAAGTTCTTCACAACTTGTACTACATCAATTTAACATTATCGTTTGACTTTTAGTCAATTTATTTTTCCAATCCGCTATCACAGCATACTGTGCGGGAAAACTTTTTGCAATTGGATAAACAATATAACTGTGTATTTTGGTCCACGAATAATTTAGAATTTTTGTTTTATAAGCAAAGAAAATAACATTTCATGAGTAAAAATTAAATATTACGTACAAGAGTGAGGATAGAACTAAAAACCAAAGTAGTAGGCAAGAAATAAGCAAAACTAAAAACTTCACACCAAAATTCCCCAAAGCCAAAACACCTAGAGCCCATTGCTCCCCCCAAAGTTCACCCCTTGAGCTGTATCCTGGCATCTATACCCCAATAAAATCGTTGTCTTATTCACCGAGACACACAAGAATCTTGTCAAGGATGGAGAAAAGTGGATGAAAGAAACCGCAACTTCTTGCACAATCGTGGCAGCTCTTATTGTCACAGTGGTGTTTGCAGTCGCCATCACTGTGCCGGGTGGGATCAACGCCAACGGCCTCCCGATCTTCTTGGAAGACAGAGTCTTTTTCTTGTTTGGCATCTTTGACGCGCTTGCCCTGTTTTCCTCAACAACTTCCTTGCTGATGTTCTTGTCCTTCTTCACGTCACGCTATGGGGAACAAGAGTTTTTGTATTCCTTACCCAGGAAGTTGATTATTGGGCTGGTGACTCTGTTCCTGTCCGTTATATCCATGATGATTGCATTTGGTGCAACATTAAAAATTGTGTTTGGACACAAAAGTGCATGGGTTGTCATTCCTGTAGTTGTATTATCCTCAGTGCCCATCACCCTTTTTGCTTTGCTGCAGTTTCCATTACTACTTGACATCATTCGATCCACTTACTACCCGGGCATATTCAGGAAAAGAAGTAATCGCATTCTGTACTAAAGAGGAGACAAGATGAGGTGGGAACAGACTTCCGACATTTATCTTTTACCTACTAATCTGATCAATCTGTTCTAGATAAGCTTGACTAGATGTTGTAGGGTACGCGCGTATTATGTGTTGGGGTTTCAGATTCAATGAACTCTTGTACTTAACTGAAGTGCTTCACACACGAGGCTTTTGTGTGCGAGAGAGATAATTATCTTTGTGCGTTGTAAGAGTGATATTTAATTAATTTGTGAAGTTTTGTACTCTTTGAATTTTGTGATTGAATATTAAAATCTTGAGTGTGCAATTGTGTATGTGAGTGAGTATTTTGAGGAATATCAAGGGTTCAAATCCCTCTCTTGCCTTATCAATATAGCGGTATCAGAGCCATAAGTGAGAAGCATTTGAGCACTATGAGACTCTTAAATAGTTGGAAAAGACTATAATACACACCCCTTATATGGGGGCGTATGGTATACACCCTTACAAAAGTTACGATTTTTTTATAAAAGTAGGAGACACACCAAAATGTTACGAATCATATTGCTGAAAAATTACGAAAATCTAAAAAATATTATGATAATTGCGAAATGAGGTGGCACAATTTGGACCATATAATAGGTGTATATGGTACACCCAAGGATGGAGCCAGGGAGGGGCTAGTAGGGGCAGTCGTCCCCCCTACGTTTTAAAAAATTCATATTATTACATTGAAAAAAAGAAATTTATCATCAAACTATATAGTCCCGTCCCCCCTCCGTTTTTTCATTAAAAACAATAATAGTAACAACTTTAATATTTATCAAGCTATGAAACAACTTTGTACTAAAATTGGTTTTAATGAAGTTTAATTACAATTCTTTTAAACAAAACAAGGCCCAAAATTTATAACCCAACTCACTTAAAGTCAGGGACTCAAGGCCCGTTCATTTTTAAGAACTAAGACTCATTTAATGTGGTCTGATGCCTGATTTCAGTAAATACTCCCTCCGTCCCAATTTGTTGTGCATGTTTACTTTTTTGGACGTCTCAAAAAATTATCTATATCTTTTAATCTATAATGTTTTTTATATTTAATATGGATTTTGTTTGATAGATCTCAATTAATTTTACTAAACAAAAATTTCAAAATCATAAAAACATCATAGATTATGAAATATAGACAATTTTTTGAGAAGTTCCAAAAATGAAACATGCACAACAAATTGGGACGGAGGGAGTACTAGATAGGATTAGATAAACTTTAATAGCTTTTGCAATCTAAGCTGATATTAAAAACATGTTTAGCTTCATATGTATTGGTGTTATTTTGTTATTATTTTTTTTTTTTTGAGTTAGTAAAAATTTATATCATTGTCATATTTTAATTTTTTATTATTATTTATATCCGTCCCCCCTACGCCAAAATCCTGGCTCCGTCCCTGGGTACACCCCTTTAATGGGTGTGTATTGTAGCTATTTCCTATATAGTATTTTGGATCTTACCACTACTTGTGAAAGAGAATGTAAGAATAGACTTGGATGTGTCTCAGCATAACTCTTAACAAAATAACGAAGGGGCGTCAATAATAATGTAAGTGAAATTTTACTTATTACACACCTCTCAAACACACCACCAAATGGGTGAATTTCACTCTACATTTTTTACAATCAAGCTATGTTTGTTTCAACTGAAAATATTTTCTTGGAAAAAGTTTTCCTATTTTTCTGTATTTGGTTGAACAAAATGGGATAAAACATTCGCGGAGAGGGGTGTCAATCTAGTTGGGATGTCTCTCTTGCGTTGTGATACCTTTTTTGGGTCCCTTTTAATCTTTGCAATTCGTTTTCAAAGATTAATAAAATCCTTTTTGGCCGTTAAAAAAAAAGGGGGGTAAACATTTTTTCTTGTAAAAGTTTTCCATCAAAACACCAAAAATGACTTACCGCTGTTACCGTAAGTTATTTTACAAACCTCACGTTTAGTTTAGGCTATATAGCAATCAGAACTCTGTGTTGCTCCCTACCAATGCAATCAACCAACATTTCTCTCTCTATGTTAGCTTCTCTGCTTATGTCTACGACTCTATGTTCCTTAGTTCAGTCCTCTTTATTTCAATAATTCCTCTCTCTAATTTCGCTCACGTTAATTAACATCTCTCTCTATTCTCTACAATTACATATACATATTTATGTTTGTATTTGTGTATAAGGAGTAAAGGAGATAATTCTATTCACGCCCTCCAAACTCATTGGAAACTCAGAGGAATGAAAGTTTGATGACCCAGCCAAACAACCAAAAATAAACATTTGAAAATTATTTTACATGTAAAAGATTTTTGACGAAGAGATTTTTTATTGTAAAATATTTTATATCGAAACAAACGGAGTCTCAATGTCATTCATTTTGTAGGTGTTGGTATGAAATATCATCCTTGCCAAAAAAATAGGCTGATCGGACATTAGTCGCAATCTTAAAATTTTGTATTTTCCTTGAGAGATTAATATAAATCGTTAAAATTCTTCATGTCATTCAACTTATTTTAAACAAATACTTATCGATATCCGATCAATGTATATGTGTGGGAAAAAAAAAGAACTAGATAAAACTTGTGAGACCCGTCAAGTTTACTCAAAATTTTGTTTTATTAATCCAAATTAATACACCATATAACTGTTACACGTATATTAGCAAACAAGCTGACAAGTCTTTGCATCCAAGACTACTTGCCTAACTGATGCCACAGTGTTGTGCAGACCGGAAGCTCTTATACCACTTTGATAATTTTGTTATGCTTTCATACCACTTTGGCAGGATCTTAATTGTTCAACAAATGACCACACCAATTTGAGAAAAGAATTTCGCGGATTTCACAAAGAAATTACACATTAGAGAAGGAGGAGAAAATGCTCCGTACTCAACTCACTCTTTCAAGACACACTTGATTTGTGAACTCTAATCTTACTTCTTGTGCCCAAAGGAAGCTCTGATTCCATTTTGTTGTGCACGTACCCCACAGGTTTGCCCATAAACTCGCACACAGAAATGAGGAAAAGGATAACTCACCACTAGACAATAACTAGGAACCTTTCACAATCCTAACTCCTTATTTCATAACTCCAATTCCGTTTGTTTAGGGTGGAAAACATTTTCTAGAAAAACTTTTTCAGTAGAAAACATTTTCCGGTGTTTGGTACGACGGAAAAGTAGTCAATGGAAAACATTTTCCGAAGTCAATGGAAAATGAACCATTTGGGCTGGAAAATGAATTCCAGATTTTAAGCCCGGAAAACATTTTCCTTGAGCTATCAGTCGAACCAGCCCTCCCCGACATTTCACTCCAATCGCCTCTCTCTCTCTCTCTCCAATACCATCGTCACCGGCGGCAGCAGCTCCCCCGCCATCTCCTTCCATCAGCAACTACTCCTCCGAAGTTGCCATCAAAATCCAGATGATAGTTTTCTAAAGAGAGAGAGAGAGAGAGGAGGCTCGAGTGACTTTACCGGTCAAGCCCGAGTCCGCCAAAATATAGGCCTTTGATGGATCAGATACCCATGGATCAAGAGGCGGCAGTAGCAGAGCTTGGCGAAACCCTGGAAGCTCTTCGTAAAAATGGAGGAGCACGGAACGATTATTAAGGAGGTGTTTGGCGAATCATTAGATAGCGAAGGCGACGAATCTGACGATCACCAAAATCAACAATTCAAGTTCGATGATCCAGATGGCGAGCGACATTCTCAGTTGATCTTCGGGGAAAGCCCCAGTTGGGGGAGCCTCCTCTCTCTCTCTCTCTCTCCCTCTCTCTATATATAACCGAGCAGTTTTTCAGAATAACCGTACATATGTAGTTTATCGAAAAAAGCTCGAATGAAGCCCTTCCAGAATTTTTTTTTTTTTGACAAATCCTCGCGGTAACCCTTAAAAACACGTTTTAAACCCATTGAGCGGTTCGGATCGTCAAGATTCGACCCCGATCCATGAGGTCCACAAATTGAGAGTTTGAGGGAGTCCTTAGTAGAACGGGATTGTACATGTATATATCTATCTAAATCGATATATGAAATTTTTTTTTTTTTTGTCAATAGTCAAGCAATTTGGGGTTTTAATCCTTCGGTTTGAGTTTGATTGAATTGGGGTTTGGATTCCAATGCACTAATTTTCACTACGAATTTTAATTTTTGGTTTGAATTTGAACGTATTGGACTTTGTGATTTTTAATTTGTTAGGGAGTTTTTTTTGGGTTTCGAACAGATTGGAAAGTGATTTTATCACATTAGTGGTTTCCTTGTCAACCAAACGATAGAAAATGTTTTCTAGAAAATGTTTTCATCTCACAATCAAACACCAGAAAACATTTTAATTTCTAGAAAATGGTTTCTATGGAAAAGGTTTTCTAGAAAATGATTTCCGCCCGAAACAAACAGAGTCTAAGACTTTTCATTTCTAAAACTCCCACTAAATATGAAAAGCCCTCACAAAATAAAAACAACTTTATTATTTTTCGCCAACAAGGTCATATGAACAAGCAGAGATGATTCCAACAAGGTCATGTACTAATTATCTATTTCAGGGATGATTCCATTTCCATATGTGGTGGAAATGATCAAAATAGCAATAAAAATTCCGAAAAAATGATCAACTCTAGCTACAGGTACAGCATAATGCTTACCTGGTGCATTTTTTTGTACAGCATAAGGTTATGGAAGGATTGAAAATCAAAAAGGGAAAAAATCTGAAATCTCACTAAAACCATTCTTTGACCGGTAAGAGTGTTTGATTCTTACCGGTAAAAATACACTCTTACCAAACACTCTTACCGGTCAAAGAATGGTCTTAGTGACAGCGTGAATAAAAAAAACTCCAGGCTTTCGAAACGCAACAAGGGCTGTCTTTAATATGGACCCGGGGTGCATGCTGTCCCCCAGGGGGACATCATGATCCCCAATTCCTTTAATATTTGGGTTAGATGAAAGATATCTATTACCTTGTATTTTTCTCATTTTGCTTTAATTAGATGATAAGTTTAACTTTATTCAAGATATTTATAATGAACTCTCTTATGTAAGTGTGGCTTAATTTTTAGTAGGGCCACTTAGCCAAAAATCCATAACATTTGACATTTTTAAAGGGAAGAACAATGAACTTTTGCAATCGAACATAAAGACAATAAACATTTGACATTTTTAAAGGGAAGGACAATGAACTTTTGCAATCGAACATAAAGACAAAAAAAAAGTGACATGTCACTAATTTTTAAAAATTATAATTTTGTAAAGAAAATGCAGAAAAATCAACTCTTCCCTCCAGGCTGACCACCACCCCACCTCTGCTGACCACTTCCGTCGACCCAAAAAATTGAGTGACATGTCACTAATTTTTAAAAATTATAATTTTGTACAGAAAAAATCAACTCTTCCCTCCAGGCCGACCACCACCCCACCTCCGCTGACTACTTTCGGCAACCTAAAAATATTAGTGACATTTCAATAATTTTTAAAAGTTTTAATTTCGTATAGATAATTCAAAAAAATCAACTTATGCCTCGTGGCCAAACACCACCCCACCTCCACTTCCGGCAACCCAAAAAAAATATCAACTCCTCCCTCACGCTGACGACCACCCCACCTCCAGCCGACCACTTCCGGGGATCCAAAAAATTAGTGAGATTTCACTAATATTTAAAAGTTGTTATAATTGCGTATAAAATATGGACCAACTAGTAACTATCAACTCCTGAAACTAGTGAAAGCTCACTAATCATCCTAAATTTTAGGATAATAGATCAAATTTCATAGTTGGTGAAACATCACTAATCATCATAAAATGCATAAAAAACCAAGCCTTCATTATAGACCGAAAAATTACGTCCCCAATCCGAGCATTCATAGCATTATAACTCCCCTGAATTACAATAACTCATAACATTTGAGTGCCCATAGTACACATTCCTAACGTCTTTTTTTTTTCAAAAAAATTCCTGATTCCTAGACAATTATAAAATGGGAATTTGCTAACGTTGAGAGCTAGATGGCATATTGAATTTATTACTAGCTAGGAAAAATTAGGCATGACATTGCTAATGGCCTTTTTCGTTCTAGCAGCACTGGCACAAGGGCAACATAATAATCACTTATGAGATTACACCTTATCTTAAGTTTCTATATATTTCTCGTGGTTTTCGGAACTGATGATCAAAATTCCTCTCTCCCCCCTGCTCTGTGTGTGCATGTGATCATTCGTCTGGAGGACAAGGCTCGTGCATTTAGCTTCGAGGATCAAAACTATATCTTTTCTTTTTAAAGAGAATGGGTGTATTTTGTCCTTTTGTTTAATCAATATTAAAAACAATATCTTTATATTTGATTGCAAAAATTTATTGTCATTCCCTTTAGTAATACCTAATCTTCTTCATTTTGTATATAAAAAAAAAAAAATTTAAAAAAAACACAAGTTCAAATGACCAAAAGCCCATTCATTTCCTTCAAAACATCAAACCTACCCAGCGGATGCAACTGCCATCGGCATTTACAAAATCACGCACAAACTTCCCAAGGCAGCCTCTCTTCTCTTCTCTCTCTCTCTCCCCCCACAGCGCAATGGTTAAGGGCGACGACGCAATAAGGAGAAAGAAGAACAAGCTAAACCGAAAGAAGCAGAGAGCCAATGATTCCGCCACCGTGTCTAATCGCATAGCCGCCATTATCGCCGCCAAAAAGCGCCGACAGTCTGGCAAACGTCGAAATTGTCAGGTGCTTCACATGTTGAATCCATTGCGTTCTTTAATTTCGACTTTTTTTTGGAGTTTTTGAGGTTAATTTGAACTGGGTTTAGTTTATTTGGTTTTTTTTATCAAGAGACGAAGTAGTGGGGGTACATCACGCCTTGTTTGGATACCCATTGTGCTGGTATTCAAGTTCTCGGGCATCTGAGCTGTTAAATTTAGGGGAGAAATGAGGGGATGTGAATCTGGGTTTAGCTGTTTTTGTTTTTGTTTCTGTCAAGGGCATTTTCAAGTACTGGATTGAGTTTGGGCCAGAATTAGACAGTATCGATTCAATAGTTCTTGTGATTATTTATGTGGTGCTTTTTAATTAAGATTTTAAACATTGGTAATCATATCCTTATGAAGTGTTCCACTTTAAAACCCTAGTAAAAGCTGTTTAGTAAATATTGAGTTACTAAGTCTTGGATGTACCTCATTTTATCAAGACATCCTGTTGTTAGAAAACTGTTGCTTGGACAGGTAAATATATGCTTTTCAGTATTAGGAGTTACAACTTCAGTGACGTTGGCTGTTGATGTTTTGTGCTGTGGTTTGATTGCTGTTACCCTCTGAACCAAATATGATTGAGGAATACTGTGGTAGATACTGCAGTACTTGCAGTTTCAATAGGCCTTCTACTGATTTCCGAGTTCAGCTGAGCTGTCAATTACTCAATTGTAGAAAAAATGAGCCTTTTGGTTAATGGTGTTCTCCAGAACCGGATCAGTTAGGCCAGAAATATATAGTATTAGTGCAACAGTTCTTGGGATTTTTTGTATGTGATGCTTTTGGATTCGGAATTGCTATATTGGTAATTAATACTAAAACAATGTTCAACTTTTAGAACCCCAATTAAAAGCTTGTAAGTATTGAGTGAAATTCAGGGATGTATGGGTCAGGTTGGGTTTGTACCCTATCCATCACCCATACCAATCACTTCGCGCTGAGAAATAGCTCACCTTAGATTGGAATGCTCTTTTCACTCTCTTTTTTCGTTATGCGTAAGTGGTAACAGTTGGGATAATAGTCCATTACATTACTCGTGCGTACATGTGATCTTTGTGAAGCATTGTAGCCACCTCTTACTTGGAGTTAGATAGAATGTCATGGAGATAGTAAGAAAAGAAATCCAATCTTGTTTTCTGTTATTCTGTCAGAAATTGGTAAAACCTATTCTTGACAAATAAATAAAAGAAAGAAATAACATCTCTTTCAGTATGTGCTTGAAATTGTTGTGCTGTTTCAAACTCGATGATGTTTTCATTAATCTCCTCATGTTCCTATTATTCCTCAATAGGGAATGTGTTTTAGCCTTCCTACACCCGAGGACCCCTTCAATGACAAGTATGACAAAATGGACGTCAAAGGAAAGGAAACAAAGCAAGTTGTGCCTTCCAAAGAAGATTGTAAGGTGGCAATTAACGGGAATAGTGTTGCATCAAAGAAAGGAACTCCCGGTAGAAATCATGTAAGCATAGATCATCAACAACAGCTGGAAAAGGTTAAAGGGAATAAGTGGTGGAATGACCAGGCAATGTCACTCAGATCTATTGAACGTGTGGGGAAGGAAAATGTTGTCAAACGAGTAAGAAAGAAGGACTTTGAACAATCAGGCTGTCCATCAAAGGTTCTAGCTCTGTGTTTGGATTCGATTCAAAATGCATTGCGACGCGATGGATTTTTGAGTAGTGAAGAGGACAAGCCTTTGTTTATGAACGAGTGGGGAGTTGAGTTTTGGAAATGCTATTCAGTTGGAAAAGATATATTGGAAACAAGTGGTGCTTGTTCGACTATAGAGCAAATTGCTTGGATAGCTTCAACTGCTGCTGATAGCATTTCAAGAAAGGAGAAAGAAGGTCTATCACTGACGGGTCCATCTCTTTTATTCCTTGTACCGTCCCAAGGAGAGGCTATTAAGGTATGTCAATATTGTTCTTCTGGTTTTCTTAAAATTTTTCTTATAATTTACTATCTTCTTTGGCCACAATCTTTACGTGCCATGGACAATCAATCATGGTAGAGTTAAAGTCTTTGCTCATTGTTTTCTTTCCTTTTATCCACCATACCATCCCAAGAGAAGATTGTCATGTCATAGAGTTAATGTCTTTGCTCATTGTTTTATTTCCCTTTATCCACCGTACCGTCCCAAGAGAAGGCTATTAAGATCTGTAATTTCTGGCGTTCTAGTTTTCTGATCTTTTCTTATGATGTATGGCCATCTTTTTCTACAATCTTTTTATGCTATGGCAGCTTAGTTTTCGCCTCTGCTTAATGTCTTTCACGTGGGAGGGAAGAGACATAATTCATTTGTTTAAAGAATCTCTGCATAAATCTGTCTTTGGGGTTAAATGATTGCATATCAGACAAGGGAACTGTTTGCGCTAATTAAGGAACGATGTAGTTTTCAGAAGGTTGACAAAGAAATTTTTCTCTATCTAACTTATTATTTGCGACAACAAAAAAGGGCATCCTTTCTTCCTCTTTTTTTCTCATTTTAACTCTCTGTGATTTAATGGAAGACTAATGCAACCTAGACCTTTTATGAGACTAAAAACAGAATGGCACAGTTTAAGGTACTTGAAACGTCTCATACCCTTCTCTTGTGGTCAATTCGTTTTGAGCTAAACCTGTACAGAGTCTTCTTACCCATTAGCTTTGTGTGGTGATTGATGCTTCCTACTTTTGTGTAGGTACGAACAGTGTGCAAACCTTTGAAGGCTCATGGAATACATACTGTGAGTCTGCATACTGGTGCCCCCATAGATCATCAAATCCATGGGTAAGTATTTAATCTTTATGCGCCTCATCCATAGGTCACCATAGAAGCACTTTGCCTGTGCCTTCCATCACAACATGATGGTTTGCTGCAATTGGCCCTTCCATTTTATTCACTTTTGTGGCTGTATTCACTTTTGTGGCTGTTGGCTAATATAAGCTTGGTTGGTATTCTGGGCATAGTTGTTCCAGAGTCGGAGCATTTATGGATTAAATTATGTGCTTCGAATAGGTTCATTCCCATAATATATGACCTATCAATGGTTCATCAGATGGAGTAGTGGTCAAGCCTTTGACAACTAAAAGCAGATATCTTGCCTTGGAAGAAGGGTTCGCACCCACGGTTCACTTCGTTGACTGTTGATATAAATGCACATATTTGTTCCCACTTGTACTTGCTTGCCTAGCACATTTGTATATCTCATGTTCAGGCTGTTCATGCATTCAGTGTAATTCCGGAAATCTGGAATGAGTTTTCTTTTCATCTCTCCGCTCTCTTCTCTCATTGAAAGCTGTGTTTTCTCCCACAGCCTAAAGAATATTGAGCCAGAGTTCCTTGTATCCACACCTGAGAGACTGCTGGAGCTTGTTTCTTTGAAGGCCATTGATATCTCTGGGGTTTCCTTACTGGTAAGGATTTGGCACCCACCTCCTTCCCCCTTCTTTAGCTTACATTTGTTCTCAATACTCCCAAGAAAGAAATAGAGATGTGTTCTTCTAGATGCCAAAATGAAGAAATTTTTATGGTAATGAAACCGAGTGTTACGATAATGTTTTAGTAGCAACCACGAGAACTCAGCTCAAAAGGGCAAGCAAAGGAAGTCATGGTAAGGTTGCCCTTTGTGATCATTGCTTTCACTTCTATGCCCAGATCTTTCTAATCGCTTTTTGATGTACTACTCAAACACACCTTAGTGCACATCAGATGTCAATTACAATCTTGTCATGCTTCCCCACATGGAGCCAGCCAGAATACCGAAAGTAACCCCCCTATGGTTGAATCCACAAAGCGAGCAGCTCGTAGTCTACCCACATCTAAGCAATTCTGTGCTTCATTTCCCCAACCCCACTCTGTCACGTATTATAAATTGCTGTGATACCATACATAACAACTACAAAATTCATTCACGTATGCTTGCAATGATGTAATTTCGTTCATTCCTTCAATTTCTGCAAACATCCCCCCCGGCAGACTTCTAATGTAGGAGACACAAATGCTTGTACTTCACCAAGATGTAAGTGATGGTCTAACAATTCATAAGGATCTCTCCAGTTGAGATGCTTTTGAAAGAAGTTCCTCAACTGCTCTGGTGTTGTTTTTCTTGCCCATCGCTTTTTGGTTATGACCTTACATTTCTAGATTTTTTATTTTGCTGCAAACATGAAACATGAAACATGAAACATTTTCTGTTGTGAACGTTTTAAGTTGGTGAATGATGGTTCGTCGAATAAGAATAGAGCCCAATAAAGAGCTTTCGGTTGGTAATATTATTTATGCAGTCATAAACAAATATTGTTAGATAAGCTTTATCGTCTCTTTCTGATCATTTTGTTTTTGGCACTTCATAGGTTGTTGATGGACTGGAGACATCTATTAAAGGTGGTCACAGTGATGTTATTAAATCAATAAGGCATCATATATCCACCAATCCCCACACGGTGGTTTTCAGTGATTGCTCAAGTCACGCATCTATACCTCTCGTGCAAAACCTTCTTCGTGGATCAATTTGCAGATTATCCTTGCATGATTCTATTACCAGTCAAAGTGCATGCATTATGCAATCCGTACATGTGTGCGCGTTAGAAGAAGAAAAGATACCGAAGGTATCTAAGCCGTCGGTTCTAACTTTGAACTTGAACTGCTAGCTCCTTGACCTACCTCGGCAGTACTATGGAAATATTTTGTGAATATGGTTGTTTAAGTTATTCTTCATGCAAAGGCCTTATGTCCAACATCAAATAATGTAATAGACCAATGATGTGTATTAACCGGGCCGGAGGGAGAGTAGGGCTGGGGTGGGCCCTGGCCACCCCGCACTTTTAAAAATAAAATAAAAATTTTATTTGGGGTCCGGCAGCCATCTGCCCATCTCTCCAATCTATCCCAACATAAAAAATAAAACCCTCGTATACGTATACTTGTTGTGGCTCGGGCTTTCTAATATGTTGCAAGATGTTTTTTCGCCCTCTCATTTGAGTCTGGAAAGTGTATTTATATTTCCTTAATGGCAATTCACTCTGCAGGGTATTCAAGTTTTGGATCAAGCTGGGGGTGATGAACTTAAAGTGCAGTTTTCTAAGGTGCTATTTATAGTTGGGAATAACAGCAATTTTCATCCATTAGTTTCTGCCATTGAGTCAAAGGGTTACTCAGTCGCACTAAACTCAGTTCCTAGTTCAGAAATTGAGAACAGGTAAGATTGTTACCTATTTGCCTTACACTACTACTCCTATATATTTTGATTCGTTGAATTGAAACCCGATTCTATTTATCAGACAATACTCGTTTAAAGCCACAGCTCGTTTGATTACTCTTGGCACTTAAAAACATAGATATTGAGTACATGTTGCATTGGCTCTTCTACATGAATCTAAGCATTGAGTTTCTTGCAGATTATAGCATCGGATTACGCTATAAATCCAATGGGACCCCATATCTTGTGTTTGGCATTACTTGTCCGTCGGATGTGGAGTTCTTTTTTTTTTACTGAAACTATTGAATTGTTGACAATTTAGGTTGTCTGTGTTTATTGTTTCACTCTTTTCATTTCTGATAAGTATAAATCTTGAAATCTCTAACTTCTTAATGCAACTACTCGAAATGGGGCAATGGAACCATCGTTGTAAATGATGGTCAGTCCTTGCCACAGAGCCGTGGTGGTAGCTCCCATTTTTTTTTCCCCATTCAGTCCTGTTCTTAGTTTTTCTGTTTTATCGTGGCATCTACTCTACCGGGACATCCACGCTAATTTTCTTTCAAGGGTTGCAAATATGAGAATTGGAATTACCTCATTCCTTCATGAGATTATCAGATCATGTCTGTAGTTCAAAATTTATTTAATTCAGTTTCTAGGTTTTCCATGTCTGAAGCTCGTTCTACCCTATTTTTCTTTATGATAACAACTGAAATTTTCTATCATTCATGTCCAACTTTGGCAGAAAAAGCAGGCCTTCGGTA